>CALYDD020000187.1:0-75002 GCA_944472135.2 Trichobilharzia regenti | reverse complement strand
GGGGATCAGTCTGATTGGGATTATGTCGAAATTTCAAACAGAGAAAGCACTAAAAGTGCCAGGCAATTTACTAGAAACCTGGTAATCAAACAAATATTTGATTGCATGGAGGATTTAAGCATGAGCTGACATCAGTTAGAGAACCCCTGTAAAACCTGGGAGTACTGGACAGCTGTTTCGTCCTAGTTTGGGACTCCTCATCAGTACGCACCCACCGGGATTTGAACCCAGGACCTTCTGGTTACAAGGCGAGCTCGTAGACCATTGAGCCACTGGTCCTTGAATTCTAACTTCTGCCAGTTCACTTGAAAAAAAATATTTGATTAACAAGCATGTTAATGTAGACCAAAGCCAATACCAACTAATAAAAAGTAAGTCATGTGACAAGAAATTCTAAAATTAAAATCAATAAAAAATGATCAGTACAGATGTAAATGTGCTACCAGTCATGAAGATGGTTACCAGGAAACGCAATTCTTTCACTCATGGAAATCAGTTCACTTTGTGCCAAATATTGTGCAGAAGATGTTGTCCAGAAGGTGGACGACGAAAGCTCCGCAACTATATCAACCAACTCAGAGAACACTACTAATAGCACATCACGGATATTCTTATGTAACTACCATGTTGACAAGTATTCTACATTTCATGAAATGATTTCAACTCTGTTCCGGACATTCTTAACCAGTCTCTAGTACAATTCAAATTGTGGTAAGTTTATCAAAAGTCACGGAAACACTTCAGTGTCAGCTGTGATACCAACAGTGGGGTTAATACTGGAACAATTTCACTGAGCATGTACACTTCTAATATATATTTGCAGGCACAAACGATACCGACCTCTTTTGAGTAGTCACTGGTAACTAGTGCGATGTGTCTAGTCCTCTATTTGGTGCAGACTGAATTATATCAGTCATGTTTGCAATGTGGCCCCCTTTCTAGGTAGATAGGCATCACGTTGCACGTTGATTTGATGGTATCAGATGGTTTGAGGCAATCGGCCTTACCTGGACCTAGGTTTCATGCTAGTTGGCACTCACCAGTCAGCAAGGCGTATCTGAAGTATCCGTAGGGGCGATTTTGAGGTTTTTTCAAAAATTTAAAATATCCACAACATTCCTACAAAAGGTCAGTCGCGAGCCCGAATAGCTCAGTGGTAATGTCTCTGACTGCAGGCGACACTAGGTGACACCGGTTTGACTCTCAGAAGCGATATGAGTTCCGTCAAGGGGATTGCAGATACGCCTTGCTGACTGGTGAGTGTGTCAAATAGCATGAAACCCAGATTAGGCAAGGCTTCCTTTGGCCGATTGCCTCCAACCATCTAATAATACCACCTTCAAAGTATGTAACATGCTTATTATCTTCCTTATGGGTAAAATTTGTTTTGATAAAGTCAAACAGTGTTATACAGTAGTTATGCTTACTGATGAGCATGTTTCCGAGCACAATTCATTGCCACTCATAATCATATCAAGATACTCACACAATTGTCTAACTTCGTTTAAACATTTCCATTATTTTCCATCGCATGATTTGATTGGTGGTTATATTTACCATATTTCCGGTATGAGTGATGAGTCATTACATCCTATTACACGTGTTGTGTGTGCAGACTCGATCAACAAGGTTTCAGTAATCAATCCCCATCTCCCCCTACATAGATTACGTTTTAGGATTTTGACTCTGTCCCTCCAACCCAAATGTGTGGTTGTGTGTTGATGCAAGAAGTGCTATTGCTTAGCTTTTTTCTGAATTAGATGTCGTGGCGGGGTCAACCATAACATAAATAGGATATAATCTAAGGCATCTACAGTTTTATAATCTAAGGAAAGGAAATTTGAAACCCTACGTAAGATTTTTAATAAATCAAAAATCAAGGTAAGACAAGCTCTGTTGGCTAAAGGACCCAATCGACCGAATTAGACAAAATAATATAATTTACAAAATACCTGCAATGACTGTGACATCAACTACATAGGTCAAACTAGTAGATCGAAGGTAGTCAGATTGTTGGAACATACGAATTTAGCTGACGTAAGAATGGTTAACCCGAGAAGATAATTTATTTAGAGAAAAACTCAGCACATTATTGCACTGGATGAATTAACACACAACCACACAATATGGAAGAGGAGAGTTGGAATTCTAAAATGTTATATAGGTAGGTCGACAGGCTGGTTGAATTCTGAATCCTTAATTATCAAGTTTACACCCAACACGTGGTATAGGATGCAATAACTCATCATTCATACCGGAAATATGGAAAATACCACTAACAACCAAATGAAAAGATGCAATATAATGGAACTATGTGAAAGGATTTAGAAAGTTGTGTGAGTTCCTGTATATGATTTTGAGCAAATTGTGCCCGAAACATCATCAGTAAATATTACTACATTATAACACTGTTAGACTTTATCAAAAGACAAAATTGACCCATAATGGATTTAAACTTTACCAGAGTACACAAGTTTTATTCTTATGTCAATGCTTATTATCGGTGGGGAGCAATATGATTCACAGTAGAATATAAATCTGTGTTGTGCTAGGCGCCGAAAATTGTGACAGTAAGTCTGTCCAATTTATAAAGTAATCAGAGGAATAATCATTCAATTTTTCATTGTCTTCATATTGATCACAGTTTATTCATCGGTAACTAGGTAGACGAAGAGAGGAAGAAGCTGATAAACACAGCTTGGCATCTCTCTGGCTTACCGCCTCATATCATAACAGCGTCGGTGACACCGTGGTTAGAACTCTCGCCGAACATGCACATGCACCAAGGTTCGATCCCCTGCCGACGCACAACTGATATCAATGGTTGACCTGTAAACATTAGGCTACCGATATCGCATGCTGAAAAATCCATACTTGTACCAAAATTATGGTGTGGAATCAAGCTGTAATCAAGAAATAAAAATAGTGACCAAAATGTTTGATCCGATTATGGTTCGAGTAAGAAGTAGGCGAATGTGCACTGTGAAAACAGGTGTATGAAGGCCAAAATGGAGTTCATTTTGAAGACTGACGTTCACGAATTATCTGAAAACCGAGTATCAAGCGGAAATGCAATGAAACCGATGCAAGTTTAACAGTTTGCAGAATGCTGGCTGCTAGATAAACCTACCTAACTGATATTATATTTCAGAACACTAGGATTCTTTTTTATCACAAATTTGTGAAGGTAAACTTCTTGCTTGAAAGAATTGATGATTAGCATTTGGTTAACGGGAGTATACACACTGGGAGATTGCAGCAATTGATCACTGTATGAGGCAAATATGTTGAATGTTCAGTAGAGATGTTAAGTCACCTAACTCTCCGATTCCCTGTAGCAAATATTGAAATTTAAATAAACTTTATTAACGAGGTATGTCATTAGATTGATTCCCTGATATCGGGAAACAGTTCATGATTTTATGTGACCCAATGTCTAGACCAGCAGTGAAACATTGAGCTCGTCACTGTTTCAGAGCCCATGATTGCAGCTACTATATTGTCCCTGTTGACGTCATTCAACTATAGGTCATCACAAATCAGCTGAAAACTGTAAGTTTTCTCTGTGAAGGTTATTTAAGTGAATAACATTCACACATATCGATGTAGTCAAGTATTGGTCTGTAGGGATTTGTTGGATTCTTATATCCTATTTTGCTAGAATACTTTATATTTTCAAAAGAATGATCACTGAACAAAGAATATTTTTATCATTAAACTAATGGCTTTTTGGCCGGCTTGGACTAAGTGTTCAAATATCGAGCTGTTGATATTCCTCACTATACTTTCATTTAACCAGTCCGCTGAGGGATTCTGAGCACGAAAATTCAGTTTCTGGAGCAGTGACCACTATAACTAGCCGGTGTATACATACTACTAAAGAGTACCAAACTAGGATGAAACTGTTGTCCAGTACTCCTAGGCGGTTTTCCAATGGCTTTCTAACGTATTTATGAAACCTGCTATTTGTAAATGAAACGGTTCGAGGTGAATTTTTACCGTTGTTCGGAGGACAACATTTGAGATCTGTCAGACACCATCATAAATGGCCATCTAGAATGCAAGTGTCGATGTACGATGACGTACACAGCTGGCTGATTTATACGCATAATTCGTTGGATATCAGTCAGACCAATCAATTCAAGCCATTTGAATGCTGGCTAATAGCTACTTCGACTGTCTGAGATGCGTCAGACCTGGAAAACATCGCTGATTAGCTCTGCTTCGAATTAGAGAAACAGCCATCTGATGTTTTGGGTCACTTGAATCTGGCTGTCAAACACAATCATCGGTGACGAGCATGGGATACAACTATTCATGTCAATGAGTCAGTGTTATATACGACTTTGTCCATTCACATGTTTTATGTTCGCTTAATTTGTCTTAGAGGTAGTCTTTCATTTTGATGACTTGTATAATAATATTCGAAAATGAAATTTCATCTACGTTTTCAGGCAAGTATTTCTGTGATCAATTTGGTAAGCGATTTCCAATGAGATGTATCCTGTTCGTTTGAAATAATTATTCCCAGATTTATGCGTGGATGTCCATCATTCATAAAATTAGGAGTCATTTATTTCTCATATTAATCGACTATTAATTTTAACAGTTGAAACGAGACGCTCACCTCTGGATCCACTGCTGTCTAGCACTTAAGTGTAACTAATTACGTGAGATGAAAAGAACTGACAAAGCAACCGTTTTAGAAAAAACACTTCCTTAGAATTTATTCGAACACACTACAAATAAAATTTGAACAATTCATATTTCCCTATGAGTTGAATATACATATATTCCGCTGGTCTGTGAACCAACACTTTTGTGAGATTTGGTGAAAAAAATTATGATGGAAAGTATACTTACAGTATATCAGACTCTATAATTTAAATGATTGTAATTTGAGTTACTCACACTCGTGATAGAATGCCATAGACTAAGGCGATGATAGTGAAGACTTCTCCTTGAAATAATCGAATACTCGTTAGCTGTTGCTCTTTACCAGCTAACTTAGCCTCCAGTGTGTTAAAGTGAACTGTCAGGAATGCCAATATACAGATATGCCATCGTCTAAACTACGAGTGAGGCAATTAGAATTTAACTGGGTGGATGGTGACTAGCAGTGGGAATCCAGGACAATCAGGATTTCATCCTATTTTGCATTCTCCAGTCATTGAGTGATGATGTTGCCACCGCCGAGGCGCGAACCCAGTGGACGTAGTTTCAAACGCCAGAGCGTTCTAATTGCATGCTCAGACATTGTCGAAGCATCTGCACAAGAAGCCGACAGACATGTCAACCTGAGAACGAGCACTTTGGTCCAATCAGTCGACTGAAAAAAAGAGAATTCAAACTATTTTCAACTACATAAAACAGATAATCAGGACGATATATGAATGTTCAGTAGACTGAAATTAACTGAAACTAATGCCCATTTGACACATGGAATAAGAATCATTCAATAATTTTCTTTTACACTTATTAGTTATATCTCCTACTAAAAAAGATATATGTAAGAATTTTTCATTACATAACGTTTTACCATATCACATTTGATCTTATAGTGATTACGTCATTTTCGCCAAAATGAAAAAGATATAACTGTGGAATGAATGCGTCGGTAGCATAGCGCCAACCATATACATGGTCCGGGGTTCGATACTCCTTTACCTGGCTAAGGCAGAATTAATGGTGGTAAAGAGGAAAGCTTGGGCATGAGTCTAGCAACCCCATCCTGTAAAATAATCACTGCTACAAAAACTACACTAGCCACTAGTTTGAAGCCATATGTTCCACTGGGGAACGTGAAGGAAAGATAAAACAATAACTTTTGAATGTCGATCGACCGGTGTCAATTACCGTTGTTTTCATTGCTTATCAGAACTAGTCAGAATAAAGTCCTCGCAATCTCATGTCATCATTTAGAGATATTCCCGTTGACGACTGATTTTCTTTAGTTGTGTAATGTTTATATATTTGTAGACCTTTAAGTTGTAATGAATGTCGTATTTCTGCTATTCCTTGTCTTTGGAAATCTCTGAAAAGATATAAAAATGGAGGACTGATAATCCAACTTGGTTATCATATTGAGAACTGAATCGTACCAGTTCAGTCAGCATTCCCACAAGTGACCGGGAACAAAATACTGTTGGCTGTCTGGATGTTAAGCAAAATGCAAAATTGTTTTTGATTGGTGATTCATGGATTCATCATTCATCCTCCTCGTTTCGAGTATTAATATTTTGATGATTCTCTAGAATTCACAAATTCGTCATTTCACATGATCTTCAGCTGGAAGTAATACTGTGTTGTTCTTTACTACATTTTGCTTTACTAATAAATTCATAGGCACTGATATTTGCGAAGCAGATATGTACTGTTGATGCTCTGCTTTTAAGCCAAAACTTAATTAGTCTCGTGAGACTGTAATGGTTTGCAATTAAGAATTTGATACAATGTTAATTTCGTGACCACTTTTTTCAGGTATTCATAATGTGTACTACTTAATATTAGTTCAAATATGGAACATTATTTGAAATTGTCACGTATTGTCTTGTAGGGATTTTATTTGATTGGTTAGAGGATAACATCATGAGCTTACATAGGTGAGAGAACCGTGGGTTAACCACCTGGGAGTACTGGACAGCCAGCTATCTTTTCCGAATTCGCCACTCATTACGAATACGCATCCATCGTCATGGTTTGAACCCAGGACCATCTGGTTACAAGGCTGGCTAGCTCGTAGACCATTAGGTCACTGGGACACCATCCGATGCCTATTGCATGGATCCAAACTCCTGTCAATTCATGACACAGCATGATCACTTCGCAATGTCTTCTTCGACGAGTAACTGTTCTCACCTTCGAACTGTTGTACCCCATAATTCATGGCTCTATACAAGAACCATAGGTAACTGCGTGGAAACGGTGACTCGCTAGTGAGCATCCGACATTTCTCAAGTATTGGTTTTGTAGGAAATTTGTCTGAATGGTTTTTTATTTGTCAGTTGGTTGGTTGGTTAGTTAACACCAACCTGCTGAATAAAGATAGGACTTGTAAAGTCCAGGGAATGTTGACACTGCTGAGTTATCTATGGTGAAACACAGAAGTTTGTTAAAACTGTACTATTATTTGATACCAGAGACAGGGAATGATAATTGTATTTAAAAAGTCGATTATATGCATAGAATGCTGGTTTAGAGTATGACTGAAAACTAGGATCGGTTGAGCAGCTCTTTTGCCTTTGAATGAAATGATGACCAGTATGTTTCACCTTGGTCATTTGTGAAGATGATTGATGCCTTAGTTTTTGTGGTAGTCGGTGGAGACGGGGTAGTGGTAAGTGTCGGAAATCCCAGTTGAACTATCCCTAGATTTTTGAAACACTAAATGAATGAATAAAATACATGACTGGTAACCTGCAGACCATATCTCAAATATTTCTGGGGGGTCATGTTCATATATGCTGTTTATAAGTCGAAAATGAGGACAAAACATCTACTTGCTATAACCCGCTTGACTCTTAGGATAACTCATATTAAAACTGGTCAGATCCTCACAGACGCAACACGTGTAAATTCACTCTAGCTTAAAATCCTGCTGTCTACATAATTCTTACATATGTGTGTGTGTGTTGAGATCATAACTTCACTGAAATTTCTAAAGATGCTCTAATGTATACATATAAACATTTTACTGAAGAAATGTTGAGCACATTGGATGTAATTTCCTCTCTGTTACATTAGATGTCGACTCAGAACTTCAAAGCTGTAAGGCTTTTGATTTCGAATTGGTGTATATATTGTTGTATTAAATTTTTGTAACTCATCCTCTAGATCACAAAATAACTAACTAGAAGACGGTAGCGGCTGAATGAAAATCTTCTCCACAGATGAAAACACTAACTAGGTCATACATTTTTGTGGACGTATAACGTAGGAGCGGGAACGCTTTAGAAATACTTTTCGGATTGGGCGTCAAAATATGGCCAGGAACAAAATGAATACGATGGATACGAAAAGAGGATGTCGAAAACATAATTATTCGGATGATCACACTTCTGTTCAGAACAACGAATATTTATGCTGATCATTGTAAATACATGGATAGAGCACCTTTCTTTTGTCTAGCATAAGTTTACTTATTTTTGTGTAATTCATGCTTCAGCTATGTCCAGATGTCTTGATTTCACTCCTTTATACAAGGTTGAGTGGACTTCAATGGGTCAGGTGTCTCAATATGAGCTGAATATCTTGAGTTCACGAGGTGCTCCGTTGTTGAACTACAGGCATATTCCTGTGAAATAGCCTCACATTCTCATTCTCAGAAAGGAAAATAAATTCGGAGAATGTCGTTTTGCAGGTCTAGGTTACTCACGAAGTAATCAGCTCCATAGAAGTATGTGAAATGTAAATAAACTTGCAATTGCATGGAGGATTTCATCATGAGCTGACATCAGTTAGAGAACAACTGGAAAACCAGGGAGTACTGTACTGCTGTTTCGTCCTAGATTCAGACTCTCGACAGTACTCACTCACCGAGGTTCGAACCTAGTACCTCCTGGTTACAAGACAATCTCTTATACCATCCAGTAACTGCTGATTACCACACTTTAGTTTCAGGTTTCCATCAACAAGTTCTTCATTACTTATGTTTATTAAATGGATTCTGAGTTCATTGGCGTTCGTAAATTTAGGTGATATTGAATGGAAATTGTGTTTGCTCCTCCTAAGTACCACTGACTCATTGAAATTAGTAAGCAGTCCTGTAGAGTAAGCCTTTCGTCAGATGAATCTTTAGAACACATGATGTGACAAATTGAGTTTAGAATTCTCACAGATGGATGACCTAAACTAAGTTGTTCGAAGACTTTTATCATTGGGCAGGTGTCCTCCACATACATATCTTATCGCATACGAAAACCTGAATACTACTTCTCACAGCTAAGATACACTCACAAAAAAACATGATGTGGAGTAGATCTTGGTGTAGAACCTAATTTAACAAACCACAGATAATTTATTGTAAATCATATCATTGAATTCCAGCCGCATAATAAGCGTAAAACTGGTTCAACTATTTTTGAGCAGAGTGTCTATTCTTTACAACACACTTGTGTACCACACTAATATCAAGCTGCTCGAATTATTCAAAGTTTGCGTTGAGAGACATGAAACAAAAATGTAAACTGCTGACGTGCCTTCCCATTACTGAATCAGTAAGGATTTTGCATAAACTTTTTTTCATCTTCAGGTTTATTTCTCTGTGCTATGAAAGGTAAGCCCCTGTTTATTGTGGAGTATGGGTAATTCAGTGGGAATCTGGCAGTTTAGCTTAACTTCCAGTGAATTAAAACTACCCAGTTTTATCGCATACTACTTAAATTGTTTTGTTTATTTGTTCCCATAATCTCTTGTTGGTGATTCTTTCCGGCTCAGCCATCTGATTTTCAGTACATAGCGAAGACAGTTGTTGAAAAAGGTCTGTAACATGCTGTTGGAAATATTATTTGTGACCCGCCCGCGGAGTGTCTGGTCCGTATAGAAGAACTGACTGACTTGATATTTGTATTGAAAATCCGAATTTTGTTGTTGATGCTGAATGACGAAGATTTCCAGATTGTTTGTTTCAGGTTGATTGATGAATGTGTTTCTCGCCTTCTCGATTCTCGCTCGATTTGACATCCTCGTCCGTTCCGACTGCCTGCAGTTGAGACAATGATCCCTAGATAAGTGAATGCAGGAACCTAATTCAAACCCCTCCCGTTGATGGTAATTGGCGCTGGATGTTGTTGCTGTTGTTGTTGTTGATGTTGGTTGGTTGGTTATTTTTATCAAGTCCGTCCTGTCTATGTTCATTTGGAGTCCTGTCTTCGCCGGCTGCTTCTTCGAGCAGTTTGTCGGTTTTAGCTTATAAGTCTTCGATTTTGTACGACATCTAGCATTAATCATCCGCGCGCGAAATCCAGGTTCTTCACGTTGGTTTAAGATATCCCTGTCTTCTTGTTTCACTTTGTCTGACGAATAATCCAGTTCACCACAATTAGGAATATCACTGATGATAATAAGCACCCTTCTATCACTCCTGTGTTTACTCCAAACAATGTCGTTGACTGCCTGATTTAAATATACAAAAGCTGAGTAAGCTAGCAAAGGAAGGACTAGAAAGGGCAATCATACTTTACAAGAGATCTGCTGGATAATAATATTTGACGTTGAAGATGGTTAATAAGTACTTCAGTATGAACTGAGTCAATTTATTTCCTGATAGAAAACTAAAAGCAGATTTTGAAAAAGCAGTTAAGTAACGCTACCAGTTAAGGATGAATTCACTTATGTTTTCATCGTCCTATTGGAAACACTATGTTTCTATACAATAAAGAATTTCACGTCAGCTTTAATCTACTCCTTATACGAAACGTTAAAGCAGGACAGTCTGCATTCAACGAAATGTTACTTGAAATATTACAAGATGCTTCAAGTGAAGACAATTTCATACGTTTAAAACGTGCCTAGCTGTAGATGGAAACACACTGCAATTTGCACATAAATACATAATGTTATCCAACGATGAAATTAGATATTTAAATCAACGTGGAACTAACCATGTGAATTTGATAAAGTGTGCTCAATGGAAAATCAGTGACAAAAAGACCTGAGCGGTCCGCCTAAATTTAGTGAAGAAAGTCATGACCAAATACAATGAAATGAGAGTAATTATTTTATAGTGAGCTTAAATTCAAATAATCATAATAATAATGATTTGCTCTATTCGCAAACAGCACTTATGATTCGATGTGAATCCTCTTCACCATCACCTCACTGATCGACTAAAGTTTTATTACATGAAAACTGACTATTTGCCTTTTTTAACCTAATGGATAACTGTCACTAATATGCTCGATATTAAAAAGAGAGATATTCGATTTCTGTTGTTTTAGACTCTGATGTTAAGAAAGACAAAGCGTGTAAGTACTTCAACCTCACACTAATCAGCATTTTGTAAGGCTTTTCTTGTACGTGCTGAAATCTTAGGTTATGATAAAGTTACGTCATCTAACGTTTTCTTTTGTTTTCATGAGTTCAATTACGAAATAGGACAGGGAATGATTTAGAGAGTGAGGATACAGTTTTTGACCCTTCACACAGTCCCTAATATTTGTGACTCTTCGTCTTGTTTGCAGTATGAAGACAGATTTTTAGACTTACCCTTCTTTAAAATTTTATTTCTTTGCATCTTGAGTGAAACGCATGGCTTCTACAATGAGCTTTGAAGTTACACAAGCAATGATATTGTTTTTATCAAGTGATATTCTGAAACTCATCCAGTCGTCATAGATATTCCTCACACTGTGTGTGTTATATGAAACAACTTCCACCGCACTGTCCTTGTTCTTTCATTAGACTGAATTGTCCTATTGTTAATTTTGAATACATATGAACGAACGTATGGTGGTGTTTCTCACTCACAACGTTTCTGTTTTGTGTAATGTAGAGAAAGGCTTCAAATTACTAAGGCAAATGGCTGTTGTGATTCGTATAGATGGCAAAACCTATAACAGACTGATTAATACGTGGTAATAAATATGACTGAAAATAATATAATACAGTAATTGGTGCATGACATCTGAATTCTTTCTGAATAACAAAATTCAAATATTGTTTACGCACCACCAGTTGTGAGATTTGAATGTCATATTTATCTATATGTTGTTTCAGATCTTAATGATAAGATGTATGACGACTGTAAGTACCTTAACTTCATTTCATAGACTTCGTAAAGCTTGAGTGATTCTAAATCCTACGGTTTAAGGGATCGACACGTATAACATGCATATACCTTCTTTGTGCATAATCATTGAATGTGCTACGTCTGCAGATGAAATAGTACTCACTTGTGAGTTCACTGTTGAAATGAAAATAGGCGCATTCAGTAAAGAACAAATACGAATTACTGAATGCCAATCACTTCGTCCCACACACTTTTTATTCATATACGTTCCCAGTCTATACATAGGGCTTCAAGTTAGAGGCTTGAATTTTTGGAAGCAGTGGTGTTTATTTTTTTTCAAGATGAGGTTGCCAGTCTCATGTCCAGTGTTTCTTCTTTGTCAGTTTATTACTGATTTAGTGAGGTAACGGAGTGCATCAGTGTCTGGAAATTGATCCCCGGACCACGTGTGGCGTGGTTGGCGAGCATTCCACCTCTGTGGCACCGACTCAGTTCGGCCCCCTTTAGCTCAGTTAAATAATACAGAGAACAGATGAGTCTGAAACTCATTGTGAGTATTTCAGTTTTTGATTTCATTGTGTTTATTGAGCTGGTCAGTTTCATTGTGTAGCTGTCACAGTATTTGTAGACAATATCTTCGACTGAAGCCAGCAAACAGCTGATTTGATCGGATGAACCAGGTTGGACAGATACGGTTGTACAATCCATTTACGGTAAAAGTCAAATAATCTAAACTAGTTTTATCTAGTGATTGTCGCTTCATATTACAATAATAAAGGGATCATTTCATAAAAAGCTGTATAATATATATCTGATCACAAATTTTATATGTTCGATCAAGAGAAATGAGAAGGCGAGTAAAATATACAAGCTGGCAGAATCATGTTTTGGGTTAGTATTAGTATTTGAATGATTCCAAAGCCAAGTTCATGCCACAAGCTAACATCATCTAAAAAAATTATTGAAAACCAAGATATGATGCACAGACGTCTCGTTCTAGTTTGATATTCTTCACGGATATGCGACTATGAACTCAACTATGTAAATCATATTCCCGCAAAAAGACACTAAGTTGCTCATCGAAGACGTCACTGGACTCATTTGTCGAGTATGAAAAATGACATCTAGTTTCTTTTTGTCCAGTAATTCGTGGACATTTTTTTCTGAAACTAAGGAGTTTGAATTAACCATTACCATTTGATGTTTAAAACGCTATTTCAGTATGTACATTTGTTTTTAATTTTAGGTGCGAGACAGTGCTACTTATCAGGAGGTTTGGAAAACTGTACACTCATCATGATAATAATAATGCCTTCTTACAGTTTCTACATTATTCCATGTGCTAATCGTTTTAGGATCAGTAATGATACCAATATATCATTTAAGAAAATATTGCCTGATGCTTTAGAATGAGATGTATTAATTAGATTTCCATCTGTCGGAATGCAAACTTCTTCACTTCACAGGCTAACTCTACGAGGATAACGAATCTTACTATTATGGTATTTTGTGCTGTTTTCTGCTAGATTAGGACTCCTCAGCAATACGCATCCATAGGTGTTCACACTCGGAACTTCCTGGTAACAAAGCGAGCTCGTACAACAATAGGCAACTGAGACACGAATTAGTGGCCATGACATGAGTTACAACTCCTACAAACTCACGATGTAAAACTACCGACGTGGGAGGTTACCTGTGTTCCAGTGAAAAGTCATGGCCAGTGCAGTACAACGAATTGGGTGTGAGGACAAATAGTCATCGATGAAACTGACTAGTGACCTCCACTATAACATGAATTGACAGAAGTCGGAATTCATGGACTGATCATCGGATTGAGATCGAGATCCAGTGGCTGAATACCCAACAAGTGCACCTTGTAACGTGAAGATCCTTGATTAACATAATTATGATTGGTGCGTACTGAAGAAGAGTTGCCGAGTAGGATGGAAGAGCCAAATGTTCAGTACTTCCATGTTGTTTTTCAAATGTTTATCTAACCGATATCAGCTCATGATGAAATCTTGTAACCAATCGAAATCCAGCAAACCAACACTTGAAAAAGACGAAGCCAACAAGATATACGAATGTTTTCCATGAAACCCTCAGGATTAAATCACCACTTAATGCAATAATATGAATGAATAATTGTCAAAATTTCACATGTGGGAGCAGCACACACTCTGACCCACAAAATAGTATCTCATTTTCAAACGTTAGCATTTACTTCAATGTACATTCAGTTGGCTCAAATGAGAATTTACTTTGCGTTTTACTGATTCCATCTCCTGATGACACGTCAACAGAAGTAAAAAGTGGTTAAAGGTAGACTAGCCAGGCATATTCTGCCTATATAAAACCGTCAGCAGAATATCTTATTCAGAGCCGAAAGGAATCGACTTTCGAGATATGTCGAACACACATATTTTGAACAATAATACTTCTATTTCAACAGGATCTTGTCAAAATCTTGAGGTAGTTTCATCTGTATTTGACGAAACATTACATTGCTGAAATAATATGTTGTATACTGATCATCCACTCAGGAGAAGGAGAAAATTTTGATTGGATACTTGTCAGTAACTAGTGTGATGTTTGTGTATAGTCTTATCTTTGGTGCAAACTGAATTATATCGGTCGAGTTTCAATGTAGCCACCATTCTATGTAGCATTACACCATTGATTTGATAAAACTAGATTGTTGGAGGCTATCGGCCACAGCAAGTCTCGCCTCACTTATCATTTACCAGTCAGCATGGTAGGCGTATCTGCAGTCATCGTGATGGAACTCATGTCCCTCTTGCTGAGATTCGATCCCACATCACACAGTGCTGTCTGTGCAGTCTGTGCATTGCCATTGAACTACACATGGTTCGGAACTAACCCTCTTTAGGACTGTATTGGACTCGAGTTTCAATCTCAGAAGGGACATGAGTTCCGTCAAGGTGATTGCCGATACGCCCGTCTTGCTTACTGGTGATTGTCAACTGGCGCGAAACCTAGATAAGGCAAGGCTTCCTGCGGCCGTTTACCTCCAACGATCCGGTGCCTAGATTAGAATTCGTTTTCTGGTTACCACATCAATTGTGTAAAATGTCTAGTGATATAATGGTGTGTAAGTATATAAATATATTTCCTTTTTTCTCTTTTTACAGGAGATAGAATGAGGAACAAATAATGTTAACTCTACTACATGAAAAAGTGGTGTCTGAAGAAATCAATGAAAAAACATGATATTACATAACAGTAAAAATGAATTTCACACCATCATTGTTTTAACTTTAAAAATTTAAATAAATAATGCAGAAACAATAAATTTAATTTGCAAAGTCTACTTTGTCATTAAATCATAAGTACACCATTCATATTCCTGATATCGGTGAAGATACAAATGGCTGTTTCACCAGATACTGGAAGTATTTTCTAACAAATATTCAAACAGGATCTTTACTGGCCAGCCATCTGATTTTGAGTATTCAGCGAAGACAACTGTTAATGAAGGTCTGAAGATTGTTTGAGATGCTCTTTATGACGCGTCTAGTCTCTGATCCGTAAAGGGAGTAGGACTGACTTCACATTGCAGTTGAAAATCCGGATATTTTTCATTTTCATACAGAGTGCTGTTGACCTCCACACAGACTTACGAGTAATGAAAGCTTGTCTTGCTTTTCCGATTCTGGTTTTGATATCCTCGTCAGTTCCGCCTGTAGTTGAAACGATGCTTCCCAGGTAGGTAAAGGCAGTTGTTTCTTTCAGGTTCTCCCATTTATGCTAGCTGATTGTTGTCTGTCGTTGTTATTGCTGTTGATGTTGGCCAGGAATCTCCATCACCTCTGTTTTATCTATGTTCACTTGAAGTCCTATCTTTGATGCTTCTTCTATCGCCAACTTGTTGCTTTTCACTTGCATATCTTCCAGTTTGTGGGAAATCAGACATATATCATCGGTGAAGTCCAGATCCTCCAAGTCTTTTGTGTGAGTCCATTTTATGCCTGTTCCCTCGTTGGTTGCCGTTGTCTGTCGCATTATCCAATCTACTGCAATCAGGAAGATCATTGGTGATAGTAGGCAGCCTCGTCTCACTCCCGTCCTCACTTCGAAGGCTTCCGTAAGTTTCCCGTTTTGGATTACTTGGCATGCAGCATTGTCGTATAACTGTTGGATGAGATGTATAATTGTCGATGGGACCCCGTAGTAGCGAAGTAGTTGCCAAATCACTCCTCGATCGGCGCTGTCGAGGGCCTTTCCGAAGTCAGTGAAGCTGGGATAGAGAGGTGACTGTCATTCCAAGCTTGTTCAATGATACTATGTTCCTGTGTTTCTTTATGAATTAAAGGAAATAGTAACAATAATAGAAATCATTAGCAGACTAGGCGGAATGTCCATCCACAAATAGACAGCAGAAATAAGACGCTGATATGATAACTTTAAATATTTATCGGTGGGCAATTATCCTTTTTTATTTTTCTCTTTTATTGGTATACTTTTATAATGTAAGTTAGTTGATTGCAGTTTTCAGGTTAGCTGTACCGGGAAAACAAACTGTGATATTTGACAATTTTGAGTTAACTCTCTCGTCTGATTTTGTGGGCTTGCAGCTATATCATTACGGATTAAAGAGAAACAATTTTGGTTACTCATGCTTATTTGGGCACCAATCAATGACTAGAATCATCTGTAATAAAGCCATTTGCTGTCAAAACTTATCGCAGGACTAAACAAGCATAATAATTAGCTAGACTACGTTCTCTTCACTAGATTTGTGGATTGGTAAACTCAGTAAATTGGCAGTTGTACAACGACAATTTCGGGGTTTATTTGAGTAGGTAATCTTATCTAAACTTGTAATTTTGTTCTGATACCAACTTATGTAGCAATTCTGTGTGGAAAAACTGATTTGTCGCCAACATTTTTCATTTCTTCCATATATTTGTCTTCATTATCTCCTCAGTATTAATACCAAGTCCCTTCATTCTCCCCAACTTATCACTCCTCAATTATCAATAACAGTTCAATTTACAGCATATGATTATTAAAAGCACCCAGACAAACCTAACACAGCAGGGGGACCATGAAACGCAGCACACAGATTATGTTTTTAGGATTAAGGTACTACTTGAATACTAAAACTGAAGCAAATGCCTGCTTTAGAAATTAATTCTTTGATCACTACATTTATGCTTGTCCAATAGGGAACAGAACCACAGAAGGAGCTATGTCTTCCAGTCAACTTAGCTCCTTAAGCCAACGGTGGTTATAAGTTTGAAGTTAGAGCTTTCTAGTTTCTTCAGGTAAGCCATAACTTAGTTGAAGTAAAAATGATATTCCTGAGTTTTTTATTTCACTATGAAAGCAAGTAAGTATATTTAAACCTAAAGCTGTTAGTAGAATTCTCTCTATTGCATTTAGTTGTATTCACTTTCTGTGTGCGTCGGTGGCACAGTGGTTAGAATGCTCGCCGACCATGCTCATGGTCCGGGTTCGATCCCCGACCGACGCACTCCTTTACTTCGCCAATAAAACCCTCGTAAAAAGGAGAGGTTGAGCATGAGGCTATCACTGTCAGCCTCTGGCTTGAAGCTCTACGTCCCAAATGTGATAAATGCAGTTGAAAAATTTCGTTTATTCCAGATTTATTGTCATCAGTGTACGATTGTATGTGTGTCAGTAGTTCACTGGTAGAATGCTTGCCAACTACTAAGCACGCCCGGCAAAGAGGGATGGTTAAGCGTATAAAGGCAGCAACGGCACCTCGTGGAAACAACACGAATGCTGCCGACAGTCTAAAGCTTGAAGCCCTATGTTCCACTAGAAATAAAGGGTGTTTGGAAGATGGGTGTATGATCTCATTTCCATTGACGCTTAAGTAACTAACTGACAGATGCTGATTGTCCGCTAGCCTAATTTTATGGTTTACCATAAAACGTATCATCAAGCGGTGTAAAATAAATTATTGATGATTCTACGAACTTTGGTCGAGGTTTGACTGAATGAAAAGTAAACTTGAGTATTTTAATTTTGAATCAGTTTACCAAATCAAATGTTGGGATTATTTATCTCAATTTATCTTAGTATTATACAAATAAAGTTATTGCATTTTCTCGATATGTCATGACATCTATCCTAGTTGTAAACCTCTCACGAGACATTTCGTGGCTTGATCAGGATGTTATTCTTGCTATTTAAAACCTTAAATGGTTCAATGCAGTATTCAGTTCTTATCACTGAATTAGACGATAGGTCATTTGTATTATCGTAGTAACCGTTCGTATGTATGCAGTTATTTTATTCATATTTATTAGTTTATGCAATCGTCAAAAACAGTGCAACGTTTTAGCGGTGAACATGTGCGTCGGTGGCACAGTGGTTAGGACTCTCGCCGACCATGCACATGGTCCGAGGTTCGATCCCCTGCCGACGCACACCTGATATCTGTGGTCGGCCTGCAAAATTTGGGCTACCGATATCTATGCTGAAAATTCCATACTTGTACCTAAAATACAGTATGGAATCAAGCTGTAATCAAAAATTAAAACACAAAAATAAATGAATGACGATCCGAAGTGTAGCGATTTGATGGATGCATGACTTGTTTTTCCTGAATCCAGCTTGTTCCGGTCGAAGTTTTTCATCCAGGACTTGTTTAATTCTCTCTAGGATGATGCAGCTTAGTATTTTGCTTGGGATGGACAAGAGCATAATTCCGCGCCAGTTCTTGCATTGACTTAAGTCTCCTTTCTTTGGTGGTTTGAATAAGTATCCTTTATTCCGATCCACGGGTACTTTGCCCTCTACCCACATCTCCTGTGATGATGGCATCATCAAGTTCGCTGTTGTCTCTAGGTCCATTTTCAATGCTTTTGCTTAGATTCCATCTGGTTCTGCTGCTATTTCAGCTTTTAGCATCTTGATTGCCTTCAGAACTCCCGATTTCGTCGGGGGGTCGATGTTCACTGGTAGATCTGCTTCCGCCGTTGGTATGTGGTGAGAGCAGCCTGCTAGTCGATTGATAGACATTAATCTACGTCAATGTCTAGGTCACTAACATTGACCGTGAGAAAATGTGAACAAGGTTGATTCAACAAACAATCACAGCAGAATTAACGTGGGCAAATAAAATTCGTAGATAGATGGCTCCACTCTACGAGGTTACCCGAAACAACCACTCGGAAGACTGCGTTTGTCTACTTGAATAAGCTATAATAATGTACACGAAATATATATAAATACGTGTTGATTTCCGTAATAAAACGATCTGTTGCCAGCCCTTGTCTTCTGTTGTTACAGGTAATGTTGGCCACATTGTAGGTGGCGGTCGATACAGAAGTTTTTTGAAGTGTTCAGCCCAGTGTTTTGTCTGTTCCACTTCTTTGGTGATTGTCTTTCAATTGTCATCCTTCACTGGCCTAATCTGTGTCGAACTTTTGCCCGATAGGTGCTTTTACACTTTAAACATTTTTTTCTCATGAAAGAGGGTAGTAGCAAAAGTGATGAGTTGTCACGTTCATTGTTCGTAATATTAGTCAATGCATAAGAGCAATTGAATCAGTGTATTCAAGTTAAATAATTAGATGAAAAATTCAATTAATGAGTTGTAATCATGAAAATAAGGAAGAAATGAAACTATATAAGAGTTCTGAGGAAAGAGGAATGTTATAATGGATTAGAAAACAAACCGCTAAAGTTCAAGTCAGTAGAAACCAACACGATTGTTGCCATCTTGATAGTAGAAGTAGTTGAATTATTTTTTATGTATAACTCCGATTTCTCCAACTGAATGTCTAAGGCATCAATAATGCAGATCGGAGACGAAAGCGAATTACCTTTGTCAGGTTATACTTGCCTTTATGTAAATTACATTGAAGGAGACGCTTATTGATATGGGATGGCCACCTTTCCAGTTTTAGATTCGTCATCAGTAGAAAAACATCAAGTCACTGAGCCACGGCCTTCTGGTAACGAGGTGAGGCTGTGGGCTGTTCAGCCATTGAGATGCGATCCATAGTCCTTGAATTCCAACTTCTTTTTTTCGTGATATATATACAGAGCAGCAACAGGACGATTTCACCTGTGAATAACTATCCTGTTTCTTGACTTGATGGAACCCATTGGTCACAGCTTCTTTAGAAGCTTTGCAGCACCATAAAACTCATAAGCAATGACTTGCTTCAATTACTGGCCCAGTCAAATTTCTCTACAACATAAGGAATTAACACAACTCAATTTTTTTATTATTTAAATTCTTCATTTGAGTTCTTTGACCACTGAATGAATCCACGCACATTTTTAACTAAAACTCAGTGGGATATTTTTCACGTCTCAATGGAAACTAGTGGAAAATATCGTAGGGACTGGATGTTAATCTAGACGATATAACACAGGAATACGCGACATGCTATGAAATCTTGTTTTACTCAAAATCCTGCATCAGAATTAAGTATTTTTGAAATTTCATTCTTAATAATACTTTGGATTCTGAGGGGATATGGGCATTTGACAGCACATTTACTTAAGCTCTCAACTCCGCCTCACACGATCGCCTTCATTTCACCTGTGGTAACTTACTATTCCATTCTGGTAAAATTTATTTCGATAAAGTCTCCCAGTGTTATACAGTAGTAATATTTACTGATGACCATATCTTCGAGCACAACCTATGGCCACTCATAATCATATCAAGGTACTCACTCGCACAACTTTCTAAGTTCGTCTATTTAACTCTATTATTTTTCTTTGTCTGACATGATTGGTAGTAATATTTTCTATATTTCCGGTATGAGTGGTTCATTCCTACTGCATGTGTTGAATGTCGACTCGATGAACAACCTGTCTGTCGACATACTACATAAACTTTTAGAATTTTAACTCTCCTATATTCTATTGTTTGGTTGTGTGTTAACGCATGCAGTGTCGTTGCTGAGTTTTTTTTCTAAATTACTTATCTTCGTGGTAATAATCATTCCAACCTAAGCTAAATTCTTGTGTTCTGATAATCTCACTACTTCCAAACTACTAGTTTGACCTATGCAGTTGACGTCACAGTCATTGCAGGTATTTTGTAAATTATTTAATTTGTTTAATTGAATCCTCAGGTCCTTTACCCTACATAGCTTGTGCCTGCCTAAGTCAGTTTGCAGATTTGAATGCCATCCTAATTCCTGCTTTATTAGGAATCTTACTAAGTGGGATATCAGATATTCCCGCTTTATATGGTAAAATTGTACATGCCTTATATTCTCTCTTATTCATGTTATCATTACTATTTTCACAATTATATTTCTTTTTCTTTTGGCGTTTTCTGATCTTCCTTATGAATTTTATGAGATAGTTATTTGCCATCAACCCTTCTTCCATATGTTTCATTTCATCATTTAGGTCTTATATTGTAATAATTCTTTTTTTCGTTTTATTTTACAATCTATAACCGTAGCTTATTCTCCTTGCTCATTCATTTTCTGATGCAAATGTAAATTGTGTTCTCTAAAAAAGTGAGTTTATATGCGTTAAGAATCTAGAGATATTTTCTGTTTTTAACACTGTGAAAGCGTCATCCACATATCTCCATCATTTGTTTTTGGTCTTTACTGATCTTCCCCTAATGAATTTTATGGGATAGTTATTCAACACCAACGCTTCTTCTATCTGTTTTATTTCGTCATTTAGGTATTTTCTTGTGCTACTTAGTGCTATGGTTCGGTTTGTTAGACACTTCACTAAGCCTGCCTTCACAGTTAACGGATGAGACGAATTAAAGTCTAAATATCTATTAGAATGCGTTGGTTTTCTATAAACACTAGTGTGTAGTTTACCTTCTTCTATTCGTTTTATCTTACAACCTAACATCATAGCTAATTCTCTTTGTTCATTTTCTGATTCAAATGTGAATTTTATTCCCTATACTTGTGAGTTTATATGTGTCAAGAAGCTAGAGATATTTTCTGTTTTTAACACTGTGAAAGCGTCATCCACATATTTCCATCATATTTTTGGTGTAAAATGATATGTATTCAGAGCAGTATATTCCCAGGTGTCCATAAAGATATCTGACACAATAAGGGATATTTGTGATCCCATCGCTATACCATCTGTTTGTTTATATGTTTGCCCTGGAATTAAAAGGCAGAAGATGTGAGGCATAACTGGATTCCTAAGATAATCTCCTCAGTGGTAGTTTTATCCTAAGAGTGAGTTCGGGATCAGACGTTTATTCTGGTTTAACCACTTTCAAGGCCGTATTGATTGGTATAATAATATAAAGACTGGCTATATCAAAACTAACCATTGTTTTTCATCATTCTCTAGTTGAATGGCATTTATTTTATTTTTCATCTCATATGAATTACTTAGTCTAAAGTTTGAACGATTTCTAATGGGGCATAATATTAGAGCTAAGTGTTTTGATAATTCACAAGTAGGGGTATTTTTGAAATCTACTATTGGTCGTATGCGGTATTTTTATAGTGCCATATATTATACTGGGGTTATTAGTTTTAGGCATTAAATTAAACCATTTAGATCATTATCACTAATAAGTTTCCACTATTATGCTGACAAACTAGATTCGCTTCCATAGCATACACGAAATTCACTACATTTATTTATATTTAACTATGTGCTTAAAAATGCACATAGAGTATGGCGCTATTCATGGCGGTACTAGAACACACCTAAAATGCTTCAATGCAAATAAAGCCTGCACACCTGAAATGCCACCTAAAGTCTTTCAGCAGAATATTCATTTGATCTTGAAACATCTACAAGTCATCAGATCTCATTACTGATACTGCTGGTTAAAATTCTACTACGATCTAAATTTCCATTTAACTCTTAGAAAAGACGCAGGATGCGCATATACACAGATGGACTACTCTCCTTGTTTATTGAGGCTTTTTTGCATGCTTACAAGCCAAACCACTTTTGTTGAGCAATAAATATTTAGCCACAGGCAATTCTAACTTGTACAGTTCAGTTTTAAAGATATTTCTGTTTAAACTACATCACAATATCATCTATTCAACACCTCATTGTTAATAACACTATTTGAAAGTATGTGCTTATAACATTAATTTTACCAACGGTAGATTTTCTGAAATTACATATTTTCGCTTGAAATAGTTTTCAGTGCATAAGGGAAAACCACTAGTGAGGAGAGTAATTTTTATTAGTAAGCATCATTGTTCATCGTGACAACATTACACATGATTACTCATTAACCCTGAGAGATTGAAATTTTTGATTGAAATTTTTTTGAATCCCACGGATATCCTGGTATAAATATGTTCGATTCTGTGGAGAAAAAAGAGGTATGCGTTACGTCATCAGATATTCAGTGCATTTATCAAGATTGTCATGAGGTGAAGGAAAACCACTACATGTTCTGCTGAGTAAACATATGAGGGCATATTATCAGCAAATGATAGGTTACATAGGCGACTGTATATCTTCAGGAAAGTGAGTCAGTTCGCCTCACTTTTTTCAATACAAGACGTAAACTTTGAAATACATTTAACACAGTTCAAATTGGTATCTGATGGTTGGAAGCAATCAGCCACAGGAAGCCTTGAACCCAGGTTGCATCCAAGTTGGCATTGCTCAGCAAGGCATATCTGCAAACTCGATATCGAGTTAATGGCGAGCCACCTACCATGGTGGCTACATTGCAAACTTAACTGAGAGAATTCAGTCGGCACCAAATAGAGTAATAGACACACATATTACCCCAATAACCAACTAGTGTCCAATCAAAAATATCCAATACAGTCAGTCCAAGCCCGAATGACTAGTGACAACGTCTCTGACTGAAAAACTCACTGGGCGATGCAGGTTCGAATCTTAGAAGGGACATGAGTTCCTGCAAGGTGATTGAAGATACACCTGCTTGCTGACTTGTGATTGCCAACTAGCACGAAAACTAGACGACACAGGGCTTATTGTGGCCTATCGCTTTAACCATCTAACACCAGCAATTTACAGTGAATCTTGATATCGAGTCACCTACCACGATGGCAACATTGAAAACCTGACTTCTAGAATTCACTCTGCACCGGATTCCAGCTGCTGTTGCATATGCATTTTTCGAAATAAGTCGATTGTACTGTGGTTCGAAAGGGCAATCGACACATAATTTGTTATGGTGAATTTATATTTCACCAACGAGAACCATATTAGCACGGATTTAATTTTTGTAACTGCGTAATCATGCATATAAATGTATATATGTATGTAGCAAAGTTAAAATTTAAGCACCATCGACTACTAATCAGCGTATGACCTTCAAGGAACCAATCACACGAAAGAAGCATTTTCATTTATGAAAAACATATATACATAAAAGGTGTTTAAAATGTTTCATAGGATACCTTTTTCTGACATATGGGAAGAACATCTCACAGTTGAGCATAGGGGTTTCAATTAGAAGGCTGCACCGAATTCTACATATACCTTCATCTAAATGACAATAAATGACATCCTTCTGAGATGCACTAATGCCCTTAACCTTATTTAAACCCTTCCCGAAAAGCCTTCTTCAGAACTTAGGTATGTTCCTGCCTATGACACACAATCATTACAATGGTTCACCCTGTAGTGACTATATCCAAGAGATGACAAGTACACTCATCTACGTGTACGACGACACATTCTCCTCCTCCCAATAACGAAGTATTTCTGTCAATTTCCATGACGCGATATCTCTGCAGTCCTGGTATCACTCAGCTGCTTATACGAGTCTATTCTCTCGGTTTCAGTAGCTTCACCTGTCTCAGGCTATTTTAAAACCCATTAACTACAAAAATACAAAATCTGGGTTAGGCAAAGTGCAATAGCAAAAAATGTTAGTACGAAATATAAAAATCATCAGCTAACCTCTCCTGATATTTGACTCAAATCAAGCGGAACAGAAGCTTCAATGCACGTGGACAAAACACACTGGGCCATTGAAGGTCATTCGCTGATTGGTAGTTGTTGGTGCTTAAAGTTTAACTTATATATATATATATATCAATAAGGTTCTTTGTAGAATGAATACATCAGACTTGCAACAAGCTTATTTGTAATAACCACAGCTCATTCGTCACGCATTTCAGCTGAGTAATTTTGACTTTGCAACCTCACACGCTCAGGGACTGTTTAGTCTCCTCAATTGATAATATTAGCCTCAAATTTATCAAGTTATTCATGTGTACATTGTACATTCTTCACATAATTTGTCAACCATAAGATCACACCTTGATTGTGAAACTGCATACAGTAAATATATTGAAACGCTTGACGATTATATGTGTTAAATGCCATACTGTAGAAAATCAAGGCTAATCATTCAGTGTTTAGCACACATAAACTTCTTTAGAACAGAACTGATAATGCGTCCTCCCAGGATAATATATATATATATATAGTACTTTTTATGTGCATAAAAACTAACAAATTCGATGAGGATTTCTTCAATTCCTAAGGAGGAAATCATTCCAGGTTGGTCATTTGTTCCATCTGATGAAATATTGGCATTTCGAGTCATAATGGAACAGCTAAAACCCTTGTCATGGTCAAAGTAGTCAAAGGGGCAATCATTCAAACATCAAACAAAAGCAGTTATAAGAACTTACTCGGATTGTGACAGTCTTTTGCACCTTGATGAAGCAAAAAACGTAAAAACATGTGGTGTTAGCTTTCTCAACGCTGACTTTCCAACTTCTCCATTTTTAAACAAAATAAATACAAATAACGAGGGTAAAACACGAACCAGACGTTATTGCATGTATTCTCAACCTCGTCATCTACATACATTTATCCGTAGAATGCTAATTGTTACATTACTCTTACCTTGTGCCCTCACTGGAACATGGGCATTGGCAATAATCTGTTCACTGCAATAGGTAGCTATTTATTCGAGTTCCACTCGATAGCTGGTATAATGTTTGATATCAATCAATCGTCTACTCTGAGCATAGTGTGTTCGTTAGTTAGGCTGTTTGGTTACCATTATTTTCAAATATTTACTGAAATGTTTATCAAAAATAACTGAATAACTTAAAATAGGTGTATATAGAATATAAATCAACTGTTCACCGTTAATTTCGTATCGAACTATGTTAGTTATAGTTGTGTTCGCAATGAAATCTTTTTGTATGTAGTTCAAATATGCCTTCAGGATTAGCCAACAAATACACTGAGCCATACCAGTAATTATGAAGGATGGAAAGTTAAAAACTCCCCTCCTCTATTATCGCATTATTTGGTGCATAAAATTTCAGATAACTAATGTGTAATGCAACCTCTATGATAATTTTCAAGTACTCACATAGTTGAAATGATGCAATATCATACACTAAGAAACAAATAACATATATACATATATGGCATTTGAACTTTACACCCAGTGATGAATAAAAATGTGTAAACTTAATGAAAAAGCGAATGGTCTGGTGTCTTACATTTACTTCTAGATTTAAGGTCTTTAGATGTGAGAGCTACTTTCTGTGGTTCCAGCAAAAATAGCATTTGTATTTGCAGTAAATGTAGACAAGATTCTTATGCAGTGCAGTAAGATAATTCACAACATTCGGGGTCTTTATTTTTTCTTTTAGATACATTGACAGTGGAAGGGAGACAGAAATGTCTGTGTACCTGGCGTGTGACAGCATTTCGAACTCATGAAGATAACGTGTGTATGCGTATGTCATGAATCATTCAGCTATAAGTTCGTCTCATGCATGTAAAAATTAACGAACTTCTTCAATGGACAATGCTGTAGTAGTATGCTTACTAAAGGTGTACTTATTTGGTAATGAATACGACTTTTGAGTCCCGTAATGAAAGATATATCATAAGATATGATTGAGAAGATTTGTAGCTAACGTGAATGAGTTCGATGTGGTTGTGTTCTCCGAGCTGGATAGTTAATTTGCGAAGCTTTCATTATCCTACTAGGCAACATCTTCAGCACATACTTCAATGTGTGGAAGTGAGCTTTCAGATTTCTCCACGAGTTTACTGACACAAAGGAAACCTCACATGCAAAGGACCAACGTTCAAGTAAAAAAACAATCAGTACCAATACAAGTTGCTTAGAGGGTGTGAAAACCCACAAGAACAACCAATCACGTTCAAAACCATCCATTAAGAGAGATAAATAACAACCCGTTGAGGAATCAAAAAGCTCATTTCATAAATTGAAGTGTGACGCTGAAGATGTTGCCTAGTAAGGCAATGATAACTTCGCAAATTAAACAACCAGCTCAGAAAACACAACCACATCAAAAAGATTTATTAGTATTATGTTGGTAACAAAGTCAACTAGTTGTGAACAGGGGACAGAAAACCGATTCCTGTATCCTACTGTATAGCTGACTAAAACCTTCATGAGGCACATGATGTGAGGAAACGCTCTGTTGACAGGAAAAAGAACTATTCTTCCAAAAGATTGCCGTTCCATTAAACAATAGTGATATCAAAACAAAAAACTAATATAACAGTGCCACTAAGCAGCCCAGTTTTAGTACAAAACGAGTACTTAGAATCAAGTAGAACACGTTGAGATCAAAAACTCTTTCCAGGAGAATAGTCGATTAACGCTTTCCGTGGATGTTTGAAGATCAAAACATCTCCATTCGTTCACTCAAACAAAATCGCATCAAACAACACATTATCAGTGGACAAAAAAACCACACATAGAAGGATTAAATTAGAGATTAAATAGAAACAAAGATCAGATCAACATGTGATATGCAAATGTCAAATTAATGATGTCCAGTCTTGAAGAAAAACGGATCCTTCTTCCAAAGTCAGTTGAAAAGTCCAATTAAGTATGAACATTGCAGTTGCACTGCTCAAGAGGAATTTTTCAAATAATCTTCCCGTCACATATTATTCTTCTCGTTGGCTAGGAAAGCAATTAAGTGTTAATGCCACCAAAATTCACCAAATTAGTTAACATTTTGAATAGTTTTCAAGTATTACTTTTGTATGGATTTTGTTAGATTGGCTGGAGGATTTCGTCATGAGCTAACATTGGCTAGGAGACCATTGGAAAACCACTTGGGAGTACTGAACGGCCAGCTGTTTCATCCTACTTCCTAACTCTTCATCAGTACGCAGTCATCATCAGGGTTAGAAACCAGGACCTTTTGGTTACAAGACGAGCTAGCTCGTACACCACTGAGCCAATAGGATTCGATCGATCCAATGTCCAGTCCAAATCACAACATAGCGCGACCGATACGCAATGTCTTCTTTGATGTGTTACTGCCTCATCTTCAACCTGTTGTATCTTACTGATCACTGCTTCCCACTGGTGTTGAATAACTTCTCACTTAAATTTTGAAACAGAAATAAAGGTCGTAAGATATTTGGGATATTGGGTAAATTATTCCTAATATCACGCAACAACTTTCAACTAAAAAAACTTGACTATGGCTTCAAGTTTGCCTGAAATTCTGCAAACCAGATAAACGACTATATAACAGTTGTGAGTATCTACTTGATGGAGTTATATTATTCTGCTTAAAACCATTCAGACTAGCGTACGGTTTATCATTTTTTTCAAAATCAAGAACATTTGTAAATTGCATCATTAGCGTTGACACAACAGAAGATAAGACATGGAAGCTAAGGTATGTGATTTTTCATTCATCAAACCTCTTTTTATATCCTTACAGTTTATATTCGTCAACCGACCACTGAACTTGTTATTTTGGTCTAAATTAAACGACATCAAATAGAATGTTCAAATATACATAGTATTCGGCTGCGTATGAAGTATTGAGGTTCATATTCCGTTGGAAAACATTGTCTATATCACATCAACACAGCGTGACACAATTACCAGCTTCCACTGCACTGCTATTATCATTATGTTGCCAATGCCTTTTGATCATTCTCATTATTTGAAATTCACTTATCGGATTGCGTCATGAACCAGTAATAGTTTGAGAGATCAATGAAAATCTGGGAGCACTCGACATGTTTTTCATCCTATTTCGGGACTCTTCAGTTTCCGACTCCTGTTCAAGATAACATCTTGGGACACATATGTTAAAAGGTTAATATAGCTTGATAAAAGTTCTTTCACACCATCACCAAGGACTAGTTTCTTCCGGGTATCCAATCAATGTATTGACTAGGATCCATTGACAGGTAGACAACGGCAAGATTTTCATTTTGCGTTAGTGAATCGAGGATAGAATGCTTGTCAACCATCCACGTGGTCTAGGGTTTGATTCCCAGCTGATGCACACAGTCATCCCCCTTAGCCGGTTAGGTGTGAGGCTAACAAACTAATCCCTTCACAAAATATACCATTACAATTGGAACTGAAAACTTAAGCCGTATATTCCAATGGAGAAAATTGCTCACTTTTCATTCCACATCGATATAAACCTGAAATTCAAAGGATCAGATACTGAGATGCTTTCCTCTTATCGATTTTTAACTATTACTATGAATAGCTTTCTGGTCAATCTGTGGTTTGACTATTCAGGCTTGTCATAACACCATGATGTTGACAAACACAGATATTGCACATCTTAGACGTGATTATATATATCAAAAATGGTTGAAAGTTCAGTTGTACGTCCAGTGTGCAGTTCACAGTAAATGCTTATTTTATAACAGATGAAGATGGTTAAGCCTACAATCGATTCACTTTTATTCGAAGAGTTTTTAGAATCACCTTTTTATAGACGTCATCTTCAACTGTGAATTCTGTGACAAATATGCAGTGATATGCTTTCAGAATTTCTGAGGAAAACTACGCGACAGGTGAATTGAATGAATTATTGATCAGTTGTCATGGTCGTGGATATGCTGAAATCTACCCCTTATCCAACAAGTGTTTCGTTGATGAAGAGAAAATATCATTCTTCACCAAAATCGGACCTAACTTACATATAAGTCTAGATTCATGTGGCAAGTGAAACGATATTCACTCCTTGTGCTCTGAAGTAATGAAAATCTATTCTGATGTTATGATAAATAAAATTCTCAAAAACATTCTACAAATATATTTAAAACAACTAGTTCCATTTAAAGATTTGAATAGTGTTATTAGAAGACAGAGATTATCTGAAAAATAATGTGATGTATTTGCACTAAAAATTTCGAACGATCTAATCACACATTCACTTGTCAAGTCAATATATATGCAAAAGTTGAATTAAACAAAGTGACAAAAACAGAATTTAAGAATGATTAACAAGACAACGCTTGGTAATCCAATCAAATAAGGATTACCAAGGTAGGTTAAGAGTATTAATTAACTGTTTTGGTATACACAGGGGCGGGGGTTGGGGCTGAAGTTTATGAATGGCTATAGCCTCTGCGTATTTCATGAAGCGCCTTTGACCATTTTCATAGATGACCCAGCAGGCTGAGTTGACATCAATCTTATGGTTCATCTCGGTTAGGTGTTTATCCACAGACGAAGTTGGTAGTCTGACACATACGTCTATTGGTCTTTCACAATTCATTTATTTTTCCAACCATTTCGGAATATGCTCTCTCTATGTATGTTTGTCCACACACATACGAAAACTGGTGAATAATGTGAAATGTGACATAATCACTCGTCCAATTTTGAGGTTTGCAGTAGAGCATATATTGAGCTTTTTCGACAATTACAAGCTGAGCTGCATACTAAGTTCTGAGGATGATCGGATTCAACCTTTGTCACAAAATTCTACTGTTTATTTCCCCGTTATATGGTAATTTGATGAAAACATTTTTCTTAGGATTGGTATGAATTGTAGGATTACAGACTAATTGACTTCTACACCTGTTCAAAAGCTTTTTAAAGGATTTCCGTTTTCAACAAGAGTGTCTATCGATATTTCGTTTATTTTGTCTCCAACATCAGCCGTACAGATACTTTGAATCTTCTTAAATAGACATTTCGCTAAGCCTCTCTAATACTGTAATGGAGAGAAACTTTGAAAATTAAGGTACCGTTTTGTCCAAGTGGGCTTTCTGTAGACTGATCGTCTTATTGAACCAAGCTAAAAATATGCTCCACTGCAAACCTCAAAAGTGCACGTGTGATTATGTTACATTTTCGTGTATGCGTGTGGTCACACATACAAAGGGAGGAGTAATCACGCTTTGCACGTGAGGATAGGACAGCATATCTCAAAATGGCTAGAAAAATTAAATGAATTGTGAAAGACCAATAGACGTATGTGTCAGACTACCAACTTCGTCTGTGGATAAACACCTAACCGAGATGAACCATAAGATTGATGTCAACTCAGCCTGCTGGGTCATCTATGAAAATGGTCAAGGCGCTTCATGAAATACGCAGAGGCTAAAGCCATTCATAAACTTCAGCCCCCAACCCCCACCCCTGCGTATACCAAAACAGTTAATTAATACTCTTAACCTACCTTGGTAATCCTTATTTGATTGAATTACCAAGCGTTGTCTTGTTAATCATTCTTAAATTCTGTTTTTGTCATTTTGTTTAATTTAGCTTTTTCATATATATTGACTTGACAAGTGAATGTGTGATTAGATCGTTCGACATTTTTAGTGCAAATACATCATATTATTTTTCGGATAATCTATGTCTTCTAATAACGCTATTCAAATTCTACAAATAACTTATAATGATGCGTATATGTATCTTTATATATAAGCCGGCCAACTGGTGGGATCGCTAAATTACAGATGTCTTTCAGCTAAACTACAGAACTAAAGAAAGCATTTATAGTGAATTAGGGATCCAAAGCTAGTATTCTTGCCACTATCACTGTCCTTATTGATAGAAGTTGAGAAATATCTATTGATCAGCCTGCTTGTATATATATACAGGGTTATTCGCGAAATAATTTGTCTCATATGGTTATGTATTCAGAATTTGTCTGTCGTGATCCAAACAATTTTTTTTAAATATTATCAGACACTGAGCTATAATATAATCTGAAATGTCTCACAGTTATGTATGTCATTTTGCCAGTCTGAGGAAATAGAAAAAATAAAGAATTGATTTATTTATTTGAGAAGACGTAAAGTTTCTAAACATACATAAGAATTCCATTGAAGCAACTTTGGTAGGACACTTTGACTACTTCGCATAAAATGATTTAGATATATTAACATTAGATTAAATCTCAACACACGGATTTAAAGTTTGTAAGGGTCATTGAGAGAGGAAGACATGAAAAGGCCGGCTAGCTGTCTTTGATGATAGGTGCCTGCGTTCTATCTCTCCTCCGCCTTACCATCGCCTTCCTTGACAACGGGCAGTGTTAGCTGACAAAGAATGGATCAGATTGGAACAGAGACAGCCAGTGGTGGTCAAACTAAAGCATGGCATCATTAGTCAATGAAATCCACAGCAGTTAGTTTAAGCCACGTGGGAATGTGTAGACTTCCTGTCTGGTCGGGATCTTTATGCTGGTAAGAAGCAATGAAGGTCGGAGACAATTGGTGATATGGCTGGCTCAAAATCGTTCTCGGTGATGGCTGTTACAGATGCACCACTCCTGGTGACTTATAATTTAATGGTTCTCCAAATCATGTTGGTTCGTGAAAATATTTACACTGTTGATGATCACAAAATAAAGTACATTAGGAAATGTGAATTTATGTATTCGATATGATGCAAACATAGAATAAGTGAAATATCGTCAAAATCGTTAACTAGATAAAATGTTAGAATATAATAAAATAAAGTGCAATAAAAGAAAACAAAAATGTAACGTGGAATAAATAAGGATAATAAATCCTTACAAGTGAATGCTTGAAAGCTATGTGAAATACACATTAATATCAAGACTACTGTAACAAAAGAGATCGTACAAATTGTTTTTGTACATGAAGTTCTCTCACAAAACTCTTGCCTCATAGTATGTACTACCAAAGCATCTGCTATACAAAGTAAATGCATTCGTGCACTCCCCTTCGGAAAACTTTGTCAAACTTCGTACATAATATTAAACGATGTGTCAGATGTTGCGTGGTCAATATCTAAAATATGTTACAGCATCATTAAAATAATAACTCGACATTCTTGTTTGCTTCGTCAAACTGGAAGGTGTTTTCGAGAGCGATGGCGGGATATGTTTCTTGAAGAACATCCTCTGTGCCTAGCTCCACACAAGCAGGCCAACACGTAAATACGCATGGAATTAGACAACTGAGGTAATATTTCTAAGTTTGCTGCAACACATTTTAGGTTCCTTATCAATCTCTGTATTACTTCCACGTAATTTTCTACTGGCTACTACGACGGAGATGTTGCCTCAAATGTCTAATTCCATGTGTATTCATATATTCACCTGATCCTGCGGAGCTAGCTACCTGGACGTTCGTCGAGGCTTTGGCAGTACATACTATGAGGTGAGAACTTTGTTTACAAAAACAATTTGTACGATCTCTTTAATTACCCATGGTATTGATATTACTATGTAATTCGCATAACTTTCAAGGATTGAATTGTAAGGATTTGTTATCCTTCTTTATTCCACGTAATATTTTTTAAATTCATTTGATGTTATCATATTCTAACATTTTATCGAGTCTACTATTTTGACAATATTTCAGTCATCTTATATCTTCATCACATTATATTCACGAATTTACATTTTCGATTGAACTTTATTTTCCGATCATCTATTTCACGCTTGTTTATTGAACTTTAGGTCGATCTCGATTTATTGCGTTATCTACATTATATATATCTACAAAGAGTATTTGTTTGAAAGCAGTCATGGCAACAGAATTGCTTTGTCAAGTTCATATGTGTGATTGTTATGCTAGTCAAATGAGTAATACCATAATCCCTTATAGAACAAGTGAGCCTTGTAGTTTCGTGGCACAATGAAAATCTTCTTCTGACAGATGGGTTGCAATTGACTAAATGATTCGCCTGCAATGCTCATATGTATATCGTAGCTGAAATTCCAGCCGTTATTCCTCTATTATAAGGTATTCGTCACATGTTAAGTTTATTAGGAATTTCGGGGAGGTTGTCTGAGAATTTGTTTTGAAGCAAAATTGTTTAGTCTAATGGCAATTTAAATAAACTGAGCCATTAAATTTTAGCATGAAGTTTATCGAAGTAATTACACATACTTTCATGACAAACAGTGGGACCTGTAGATTCATTTAGAAATTAAAAGCAATAAACTTCAAAAAGTTCAGCATAGCAATGTTTTTAAGTACAAAATAAAGGCGAAGGGTGATTACTACTTCGCATTATAAAGTAAAATAATTATTATTCCTTTGGGTTCCGAGTGGAACATGCCACTTCAACAACATATCTCTACTGTGTCCAATTTTCCGCTATACTCTTCATCTGAGCCCAATGACTGCCACAGTCTCTGATCTCATTCTCGCCACACTATCTCCTCCGTGTCACCCTCGCACCGACGACATAATTGATGCTTAGCCTGCATTACGTGCGATGTCGTTTCACGGCCTCCCAGTGAATACCCAATTCATTTCAATTTTCGCCTGCATATGTGATGAGTAATCGTCTATCGCCCATCGGTTTCTTGTCTCTAATTCTTTGCGGCCAGCTGGCTATTCGATCCTCAGTGTAGAGCCAGCGAAGGTAGCCGTTCATAAAAGTCTGCAGTTGCTTGTTGGAAATCCTTTTCGTGACACGGAGTGTAAGCTCTGAACCATATAGAAGAACTGACAGACTTTGTCCAGAGGAGTGTAGAAGATTTCCAAACGGATTTCATGTTGATAAGGGCGTGTCTTTCCCTTCCAATTCTGATTGGCTGGCTGTGAAATCTTCATCCGTTTCACCGGCCTGTGTTTGAAACCGCGCTTCCTGGACAAGTGAAAGAATTCATCTCTGTCAAACCTATCCGATTATTGGTGATTGATGCTGGTTGTTGTTGGTGTTAGTTGGTTTGTTGGTTGGTTAGTTATTTTCATCACCTCCGTCTTCACCTGCAGTCGTATTTAAGCTGCCAACCAACCTCTTCAGCCATTTTGTTGCTTTTTACCTTCCTGCAAGTCTTTGAGTTTGTGTGACAATAAACACAGACCATCCACATCGAAAACCCAAATCTTCCGGTCTTCTTATCGATCGTACAATGTACTCCTGTATTCTCACTCACCAGAGCCTAGGGAGAGTGAGGAGGTATTTCAGAGTTTCAAAAAGTTTCAAAACCACTTAATCAAAGGGAAGAGGCTATTAAATTCAAGACGAATATAATATATCGATTACATTGTAAATTGTTTGATTACTAAATGGTACATAGTGATATAAGTTTCCAGTGTGGTTACCACGTTAGGTGACTAGTCATCGTATCGAATGTAGACCAGTAGAAATTATTCAGCGCAAATGTTTAGGTGTATGAAATCCATTAATCCCTGTGACGCATCGTTATGTTCACGACATTCACATAACGGGTGATTCTTACCTCCAACAGCTCACTAGAAATGACTGAATAGCAATAGTCCGAATTCAATAAAGAATGTTCTACATATTGATGTACATAAACACTCGATTTTTTTCAGTTGTAATGTCTATGACTCTGAAGCACCAAAATGGTGTGAATTTAAATCACTCATATAACCAGGCTTGAGTTCTTTCAAATTTTACAGATTCACTTTGCAGAGAAGTGAATATAAGAATTCGGGCGACGTTAAGAACCTCCTGTTGATTCCCACATAGACATCTAACTAATAAACACCATTTTCTATTCAAGTATTTTTCAGTGTATGCATGATTAGAGAATTATAGGCAAAACTCTGCGTCAGCAGCACAGCAGTAGAATGGTCGTCTAACGCGTCACACGTGGTCAGCGGTTCGATCCACAGCCGCCGAAAATCCAATTCTTTACCTCGCTAAGCTAGTATTAAGACAAGGTTGAGTGTAAGCGCAATATCGCTTGAAATTAAGTCACGCGTAGATAAAGGCTATCCCGGTTCAGAACAAACAAGAAGCCGGTCACTTTTTCTACGGTACTATTAATAAACAAATGAATAATTATATATACAACAAACCTTAACGGTTTCAAGAGTACAAAGCACAACGCTTAACAGAAAGCAAAGTACCGCTATCAGAGCGGAATAACGTTAAAGCCAAAATTTCGAACTAGCCGGAACCAGACACGACCGTTCAGGTGAGCAGTCAGTAGAATAATGAACCCAAGTAAGGCATGGCATAAAACAGAGAGCGTTTAAGAGAGATAGACCGAGCATAGGCACAAAGATAGAATTTAATTGGCTACTTAACCAGGTAGAAAAATACCGATGAAAATCAATAAATACGATAAACTCGACAGAATAGTACAAAGTTAGACATGGGTCAGCAAAAATAACAGTTCACAAAATATTGTGATTGGGCCATGAGTTCAACTGTCTGACTAAACGGATCGAGGTAAAAACAAATACACACAGTTCATTAAACAAGAGGGGATAGACACGTTAGGCATGGATACTTGAGTTGCAACAACGCTAGGCTGATCCGGGACAGGTTGACTTGATTCAAGGATGGGAATTGAATTGATCTTACATTGGGAATGAGGTTAGCAACACAATCCAGTAAAAAATACCACTACTGCCAAAGCTTCAAGGCTCTAGCTTGAAGTCCTATGCTTTATTGGGAAAGTAAATGGAGTAAAAAGAAACAGAACACTAAATTTTCACTTAACAGAATGTCATGCAATAAAAGATTCTTATATATATCCGATTGAGGAGAAGGATCTAGCAATTTGAAAACAAAATCACATACATGAACTAGCTTCTTATCTGGTCACACGTTTGAAAGTTAACACAAAACTAAATAGATATCATGATTAATCTCTGATCGGAGAATCGCTTGTGACCATTTTGGTCTACATCTAGAAAATGCATCTGTACATGTTTTAATTAATCATATAACCCAACAATATGAAGAATAAAGGTAGCTCTCCCATATCGAACAATCATATAATATCGCGTTGGAATTCTGCTTTTATTGTGGTCAGAAATATTTCCAAATATTTGGTGAGTCTCCCTTGGGTTGAGAGTGGAACACATAGAGCTTCTACAACACACCAACATTTAACGCTATTCTCTACGGCCTCCCTCTTTAGTTCGCTGCATGACTTTCCATAGTATCTCATCTCTTCCTCCCATGATCTCCTTAATTCCCCTTTAAGATCATCGCTCAACCTGTCGTTTCCCATTCGAATTTCACTCCGGGTACTGCATGGGGATCAATGACATCTGACAGTCTCCTTAGTGTGTATCTGATCCATCCCCGTTTTCTGTGTGGTGGTAGATTCTTGGGTGGTTTGTTCTCATAGTTTCTTGTCGCTAATTCCTTGTGCTCACTAAAAAGATTCATAATGAGATTTCTGTAAACAGTGAAGGTAGACAGACAATCTCATAGCGAATTACCTTTAACTCGGTTACACTTTCAGTTTCTGAAGAAGCTATCAGTTTTCACGCCTTTTACTTCTGTCAGCTTTTCATGAATGATAGAAATTGGAGGCAAATGAAACCGTTTGCTTTGAATTCGCAGACTATATATTACAAAATGCATAATGAATTACCGTGAAGACTCTACCGTTTTCTTATTTCAATCATGAAGAAACATCGATCCATGGGCTAGACGAACATTTGTGACACCATCAACTATCACATCCAGAACTGCGAATTTTTCAACTTTCCAAAGTCGACGAATGAGGAAATGTAAAGTGGGAAAAACCTTGAGAAACAGCTTAACTTCATCCAAAGAGGAATGGGTTAGATGCAACATTTAATGCCAACTTTCCTCACTCGTTCTACATTCCCAGAATTCTCACAGAAATAATTGCCCATTTCAACCTATTTCCCTGACACTTCCACCTACGTCACTCTTGTCTCAGGATTTCATCTTGAACTGACATCGGTTAGTGAACCATTGGAAAGCCGGCTTGGAGTGCTAGATATCCAGATGTTTCGCTTTAGTTTAAGACTCCTCATAAGTACACACTCACTGGGATTTGAACTCACGACCTTCCGGTTACAAGGCGAGCTCATAAACCGGTAATTATTGGCTTAAATTAACGCTCTACGGGTCCACTATATAACAGGAATGCCCTTGATTTGAACACCGGTGTGTTCGTACTGATAGGTATTCCCACATCAGGACGAAACAACTGTCCAAATGTTTTCGACTATTAGCTTTTAGAATGAAACGCAAAAACATAAAATAACCTACAACAAACACAAAACACCACGCTGATCTCAGTGTTTTATCAGGCATACACTTAATAACTGAATCATGCGATATAAAGCGCTTACAGAACTGACGACAGTATTTCTCGCCTAAAAAACGTAGATGAAATATATATAACAAGCAACAAAGGTTATTAAAACAGGAAATAATCAATTCATCAAATTTCGGTAGAACTCTTCAGCTGAATACTCTACATACACGGATATATATATATATATACTATTGGAAATACATTGGGCAATATAAGACTAATAAGCAAATGAACGACATTGAATTAATCATGCAGAAAGACAGGTGAGAATATTTTTCAGGTCATGGTCAAATAGATAAGGGGAGAGGGAATATGAAAGATTAGAATTCAGATGAAATGAATTACGCTTCCATCGCCGCTTAGATAAACAATTAGTCATTAGATAATATGTCAAAAATTGTGAACTGAGTAATATTGACAATAGTAGTCATAATAATAATAGTGCCGAAGTCAGTTAAGATAATGCTACTGATAAAAGATAGTTTTAAATGAATCAAGAATAACTGTAATAATAAGAGGTAGAATAAAATGTTAATAATAACAGTTAGTAAGTAAAACGTATTACCATGGTAGATTCAGAGTGACGACCATCTCCTTTTGTACACAGAAACCTAGTTTATAAACTCGAACTGCACAAGCTCCTTCGACATCAGCTGAGAGCATCTTCATGTTTCTTTGTCTGCTGACAATAACAGTGAATGACTTGACAGCGTTGATGTCCATAGTCCACAGACCACAAGATGGTTGTTATTGAGCTTTTGGCAGTTTGAATTCAGCTGTTTTCAACCACTTTGGTGAATGCTCCATCATGAGAGTAGACAATCGCCTCACAGTACTACCTATGTATTTGCTTCCACAAACACTAAATTGATTCATGCATTTTGAAGTGTCGACTGGTCTTTCTCATTATGCTGAAGCATTTGCTTGATGGTGTCAAGGACAACAAGGTTTACAGCATAATAAGTTCTCTTGATAGCTTTATTGAATCTTCGTTCGACTACTCCTCGTACATCATCTCCTTTGATCGGCAAATTAATATAGGCAGATTTCTTGGGAAACTTTTGTATATTTTTGCATGGGCACATTTCTATAGAGTATTTATTAATGAGCTTCTCAGGATATTTATTCACAAATAGCATATCGTTCGGAGCATTTGTTTCATGCTCATCTGTACAGTCAGGACAGATTTTACCTCCTCTATTTATTAGAGTTCTGACTAATTTATTTTTAAGCTGGATTGGCAGAAACCTCTTGATATGTGTGTACTGCCTTTTTCATGAGGACTTTCTGAATATAGATCTTTCAAATATGCCGTCAGTCCTTTTCATAAGAGAAACGTCAAGGAATTTAACAATAGCATTTTTGTTGTGTACCGTTGTGAAACTGAGATTCGGATGGCAAGAGATGAATTTTTATCAACATATCTTCAGCTATTGATCTGCTTTCACAGAACATTGCAAATATGATGTACAATTCACAAAGTATACAAACGTCGATGAGATATATAGTGAGTGAATATAAAGAACGTTAATCTGACAACAAATTGAGCTTAGGATTGATTCTGTTTGAAAAAACACAGGATGAATTCAAAAGGTCAAAGATATTGTCTCTCAATTAGGAGATAAATTATAATGAATAAATTTAAGGATAAGAATACTGTAAGAAATGTGTTTGCGTTTGAGTCTGTTTGAGTCGTATTGTTATTCAAACATCACACTAACGTTGCCAGAAGAAAGATCGAACTTCAGATATCTAGCTAACATACGCCCTTATCTAAATAGTTCGCCAACAATGTGGTATTCACAGGGTGGACTTACACGTTTTGTTTGTCTTTGCTTCATCTTTAGTTGTATGGCGTAATTAGGCGTTGAGAAATAAAAAAAAATGAATAAATTCTCAAATTACGGAGAAATCCAATGTACTATGTTATGTGCTCTGAGCTGAATAGTTTATTTGCGAAGCTTTCATTGACCTACTAGACAACATCGACAGCGCATACTTCCATTTGTGGAAGTGACCTTTCAGATTTCTCCACAAGCTTGTTAGTCATCTTTCCTGACGAGTGACCTTGAACGTGATTGGTTGTTTTTGCATTTCTTTACACCCTCTAAGCTACTTGTGTATTCGTACTGATTGTTTCCTTGACTTCAACACTGACCATTTGTGTATGGGACTTCCTTCTTATTGATTAGTAGTTTTTTTTCTATTTCTATGTATCTATTGATTGACGATTCACTGGAATACCAGGCTTCTAAAAATACTCTATCATTCTTGTTGTTTCCTCTGTCTAATATTTAAACGCTGGTTGTCCCATTGGAATTGATGTCGTGTTTGTTTGTATGCAGTGAGGTGAGTGGGGGAGTGGATGTCATGTCTTTGGTGGCTAGTTTGTGATCATAGATACGAAGATGAAGGAGAAGTAGTCCACTTTGGTCAGTGTAGTGTTTTTCACAGTTGTTACAATTTGTCGATGATGTTGGTTTTATCTTCTTTCTCTGTTGAGTCTTTTTTGTTTGACATAGAACCAGCCGGCCAAGTGAAGTGATTTTGCTGGTATGTGTGCGGCGTCCATTCCTCATCAAGGCCTAAAGAGTCTTTCGGGGAATTCTGAGATATCTCATACGTTTTCCTTAGGGGCCTTTAATTTGATAGGTTGGCTTAGGAGTATATGTCTGTTGTTGAAATTCCGTGAATATCCATTCTTATGAAAGAGATACATGAGATATTGTCCTTCAATTTTCTTTAAGTTGGTAGTGGTGCAATGAGTCTGGCTGGCCTCTTGAATAGTGTTTGTACAAAATTCCTTTTGTGTGTTATTCGATTGTTGCTGTTGTACTTGAGTATTTAGTCTGTATGAGTTGATTTTCTATAAACTTGAGTTCCTGATTCCACTGTGGTTGTTCACCTGACTATGACGCCAAAAAAATGGGTATTCGTTATTGGATTCCTCTTCTCTTGTGAATGTGATGTCGTTGAAGATGTTTTTAATAAGTTGTGAGTTTTTCTCACTTACAAGGAAGCAATCAGTACTGATACAAGTAGCCTACAGTGTGTGAAAACACACAAAGACAATCAATCGCGTTCAGCGTCACCCACCAGAAGAGATGACTTGTAGAGTCATGGAGAAATCTAAAGCTCACTTTCACAAATTGAAGTATACGCTGTCGATGTTGCCTAGTAGAACAATGAAAGCTTTTTAAATAAACCATTCAGCTTACAAAACGCAACTGCATCAAAATAATCCACATGAGCTACAAATCCTCTACATCATACCCAGATTCGATGTGTATATTAACTTTAGACCATATAAAAGTAACTAACTTTACATATTAGGAAATATATTTCGTATGAAATGTTTTTAAGTGGACACTATTTAGTTTAAGTGGTAATATGATAATCGACAGAAAATCTGAAAGTGACTCTCCATGATCTTAGAATTCTGAAACATTCCTTTATATACTTGCATCAACTATATCCTAAGGAGAAATTTATTCACCAACTCTCCATAACTTCTGGTCTATAAGTCCTTTTCCAGAATCCGATGTGCAGAACAGTGTGGTGTGGCTCAGCTTAGTTTTGTTGATGAACACTTCTGAAGGCATCAGGTAAAAGAAATGAACACTTTGCCTTTTCTGCTGATCTCCAGGTAATGTCATTCACAGACGTAAATACTTGGCGTTTATATTTTTCTGACTTATGAGATGTCATTCTGAAAGTACACAGGCCTTCACAGAACACCTTTTAATCCAATGATGAAGGAGTATAAGAGCCTCCTTGTGCAATAATTCTTATCCCCATACATCCGTCTATTAGCTCATTTATCGTTTTCCATGGAATGTCAAACTGATACACTCTGCTGACTTTCAAAGTACCTAGAATGCGCGAAAAATGTATTTTACTTTCAGGTATTTACGGTTAACTTACGGTAGCATGGGCTAACACCTAGCATAAACAGTTACGTCATACTCTGAGTAATAATCTGTAATAGATTTTAGACAAAGTTTACATGAACTGATGTTAGTAATAGTTATAATATAAAGTAAGCAGCCGAAGGAGGAATCCATATGCACATATAACAGATGGAATAAATTAACATACCTAACCAGAAAGAAAATGCACTAACCACCATCAACGGGAAAGGTTTTCAAGGAAGTCCCTTGTTTCACTTAGGGAAGTCAGCATCGTTGCAGGAGTAGCCGGTACAGATAAGGATGTCAGGGTTAGGATCTTAATTAGACATGGTAGTTGGACCGCCCATTTTACGCAATTGTGCATCTTTGCATTATGATTAATTGGCTTGTCAGTTCGCTCTTCATGAACACAGGTAATACACATTACAAGTGACCACGAACTGACTACAGTCGGAGTCTTTTGAAAACTATGGGTTTGTGAAGGTTTACTTCGTCCAAATTTGGAGCCATTATACAAAGTACACCAATGACTTCACTACTAGGTATCGAAGCCTTGAACTTTCACATCACAAGGTAAGTTTGATAAACATTCAGCCAATGGGACAATTTCGATTACTGGAGTGCTGATATGTGCAAACCGCTGAAAATGGCCAAACAGAAGTGGAAGACCTGTCAACTGTCCTTGGTTCTTTCTGGTATTCTATCTGAAGTAACTTTATGACTAGTCTTAGAAACAAGCAAGATTTCTTAGTACAGTCCACCTGCTCACGACACGGTCTTTCCACGTCAAACAGTGATGTTAGACGCAAACAAATAGAATATTCATCGTGCAAGTTTCTGAATATACAGTCCAAAGGAGAGGATACTGCGTGATATACACCATAATAACTAACTTACAGACGTAAAACTCCGCTTCATTGTGAGCTAAAAGATTTAGAATTGTTCGTGAGTTTTCATTCCGCAAATAAATTGCTCAGTCTGGTTTATGGAATCAGCACATACTGTTGGTTCAGTTGTGTAAATTTTACATCAGATGACTCGTCTGTTCATAAATAGACATTGAAATTCCGCACTAGGACTTTTTCCTCTTTGGCTTCGTGACTGGAAATATGGACATCTATATATACGCCTCTTATATAGAGGTGTTTTTGCACTAGTCCTTGTAGCTGACATCGGCATAGGTAAACGTCAAGCACCCCTAACTGCCAATCAACGAATGACCTTCAACTAGCCAATCACATCACAAGGGCCTTTTTGGTTATGGAAAACACATGTCTATAAAAAAATGCATAAAAATAGCATAAGACTCTTGCATGAAGTATCCTTCTCTGACATGTGATACAAACATCTTCCAGTTTAGAATAGGAGTATCGGCTGAAAAGTTACAAAACATTCTGTACACATATATTCACCCATATGACATCCCACTAAACCTATTTCCTAACCTTTTCCAAAAGCCTTCTTTAGAATTGGTGTATGTCCCTGTAATGGAACCCACAAAATCATTAGAATGGTTCACTTTGTGATGGACACATCCAAAGGATGACAAGGAGCTATAACCTTTACACTCATCGATGTTTATATTAAAGATTCCTGTTTCACCAGTCGAGTGATAATAGGTTCTCAGGTGGTTGACCTTCTGTCTGCTGTTCTCTTCATGAATCCTTTCTGTAGAGAGGTGTCATATAGCGGATTACCCAAACATTGTTGGCTTGTTCACGGCCACGGCCGTATTTTTTCTTCAACGAGACAGATTCGTCCACGTGTACGATGACACCTTCTTCTCCTCTCAATAACGAAGTACTTCTCTCCATTTTGCATGGTGCGATACCTCTGCAGGGCTGGTATCAATGAACTGTAGATACGTAGCTATTTTCAGTTTAAGCAGCTGCACCTCTCACAGGCTGTTTTAAGACCGATTAATTAACAAATATATAAAATCTGGGTTAAGAACAGATGAGGCCTGTTAAGAAATGTTCCAGCCAAATATTAGAATCATCAATTCACCTTCCCTAACACTAACTTGTCTCAGATAAATTGTACAAAGACCTGCTGAAGCTTTTAATATTCATGACACCTGCATTTGAACAAAACTTTGTCTCCTATGCAACCCCATATCTAATCAGTGCTGGAAAACCTTATCCTCACCAGACTGCAAGTGCAGCTGCATTACAGTGCGTATTTGACTCGAATCAAGCGGAACAGAAACTTCAACTCATGTTGATGAAACGCATTGAACTATTCAAGATCATTCCCTGATTATTACTTAGTGGTGCTTAAAGTTTACCTTAGCCATGCAGATATTTATTTTGAGTGACCAAGAATGATGCATTCAATATCAGAGAAAATGGCATTCCTTGTTTCAAAAGTACCTTCTCTACAGATGAAAATTCCAAATGCATAAAGAAGACTTCATTGTAAACTTAAAAGAGAGTCGTAACTCAGTATTGACATTATGTTGACGTGGTTAGTTGTGACATGTGTCATTGTGATGTGTGCAGTGATGGTTTAAGGCTTCTCAAGCTGCACTCAAATTTCTTTTGTCTGAAGGCAGAAGCTTTGAGCTGTTATTCTCCCAAATGGCAAACATGAATACTGTGTTCCTACCACTCAACCTGGATGAAACTGCAGAACTGTCAAATTCTGCGTGAGTCATATTATCACCTAATCAGTAGACTGAACTCATTGTCTCGTAAGTTCCCCTTTTTGTTGATAGGGATAACGTAGCACAAAACACTTGAGTGATTGCCCTGAACATTTTTCGGGGAATGAAATAAATGTCTCCTGTATATTTTACAGCCATTTTAATGCTCTTATTCAAAGACGTATCCTCATTTTATCGTAGGATTTTCACTGTCGATCCATGAAACAAATATCAGAACTTCAGTTTAAAAATTCCATCAATTACCTTGAACTGAACAAGAAAGTACACCTGTCAGGAATGAAAAACAGGAGGATAGAGTGAAAATAATTTTTTATGATGAGTTTGTGGCTTCAAAAGTATTCTGAATAATAATTACTGATTTATCCTGAAAATATGCCTCTAAACATAATGCAGAATTTCCAGTCTGTTTTATTGTAGGACGTTTACTGCTTGTGTAAAATCTTCAAGTAACTGCTAATGCATCTCTTGAAGCAGTTATCTTCCATCCGAAGTATGCTCCATTACTCTTCAGTTTCTTCCATTTTCTTCTTTCTGAAATGTATGCGTGAGAGATAGATCTCAGAACTTACCCTTCTCTTTCATTTTACACACGGACAAGAAAATTTTCCAATTTCTTGTCTGAAACGATTTACAAGTGTTTCCCTTTGAATTTATGAAGAGTTTCTTTGTATATTTCAATCTTTTAAGTGATATTTGAATTCACCAAGGCTCCGTTGACAGTTAGAAGTTTTCATTTAAACTGTGGGGAACCAATAAGCCAAGGTGATATTGTCATTATTTCCTTGCGTTCCGAGCGCAACAAACCGCTTCTTCTATTTTTTGCTGTCGTCTTCACCTGGGTCCACGATCGCTCATAATCTCTCATCTCCTCCTCACCACACGACCTCCTCCATGTCACCTGTGAACCGAAGACTCACTCGTCGCGTGATGGATGGCCGGCGTTGCGCGCGATGTCATTCTACAGTCGCCTCACTGTATGCCTGATCCAATCATCTCCATTTTCTCACACATTTTTGTTGAGCGATTGGCTCTCGTGCATATGGAAGGAGTGACTTCACAAGGGTGCTGAAACTCTGAGTTTTGTTCCTTATGTTGGGTGGAGAAGATTTCCAAACCGGTTTCAGTTTGATAAAGGCGTATGTTGCCCTTCTGATTCTGACTGGCTGGATTTGACATATTCATCTGTGCCATCTAGTATGTAGTTGAAACGATACCTTCTGCTTAGATAAGTGAAGGAGCTACCTCTTTGAAGTTTCTCCTGTTGATAGTGATTGGTGGTAGTTGTTGGTGGTGGGGGTGGTGGTCAGTTATTTGTATCACCTCCGCTTTCTTTACCTGAAATTCTGTCTTCGCTGTTGGCCAACCTCTTCAGCTAGTTTGTTGGTTTTCGCCTGCCTACAAGTCTTCGAATTTGTGTGACATTAAACAAGCATCATCCACACGCGAAATCCAGATCTTCCAGTCTTCTCATCAGTCTAATGCATTCCTTTCTTCACTCTCCCAGAGCACAAAGTATAATTCAGTTCACTACAATTAAGAATCTTTGGTGGTGGTAGTCACCGGCCTTGTCTTACGCCTGTAGTCAATTCGAACGCCCCACTGAATTTTCTGTTGTGAATTATCTGAGACGTGGCATTATTCTAAAACTGCCTGACGAATGAGGTCGATAAAGACTTGGACATTGCACGCCGTACTGTTGAACTAGTTTCCAAATAACTACTCAGTCAACGCTGTCTGCCGAATGCCTTTTCGAGTTGGATGAAGGAAGTTGGTGTAGAGGTTTAACTGCCATTCTATGTTTTGTTCTGCGATGATGATGCATAGAGTTGCAATTCGATCAGCACACGATTTGCCTCTCCAGAAACTTGCTTGTTCCAGAAGGAGTTCCGTATCCAGTGCATCCTTTGTTCTCTCTAGGATAATGAGACTTAGTACTTTAATTGGCGTGGACAAGAGGAGCAACAAACACCGGTTATGGCATAGGGAGACCTAAGTCGTCCTTCTTTGTCAGCTTGACGAGGTAGCCCTTCTTCCAATCCATTGCAAACATTCCTTCCGTCGAAACCCTTTGCAATAATAGCGTGAGCATATCTGCCGCAATCTCTGAGTCCGTTTACAGTGCTTCGGGTAGGGAAAATTTCGTCTGATCCTGCTACCTTCTCGACAGGACTTCGGCAGATTGATCGCATTTGAAGTTCTGGTAGGCAGCAGGACCAGACGGATATGATATGCTTCACCTGATTTTCGTAATGGTAGGAAATTTCTACTGAAAAATTTAGTGATGATCTACAAAAGATATTTTTACAATTCTTAAGATAAATTAAAAACAATAACTTGGCACTTCCCTACTCCTGAAGGCGCTATCCTTCTCATACACATCATCACATAGGATGTCAGGAAATAAAAGTGTCGTGGCGTTCTGGGCAAGGATGATATATACTGTCAAAAGTCCTGTATTTCGCATGAAACTAACGTCTGTTCTGATTCATGTATGATTGAGATTATTTCGTCTTCCATCGTTTCATAATAAACTTTGGAATATTTTCCAATTTAAGAATTTACTCCTTAAAACATTAGAAGTTTAATGTCTCTGGCTTGTTATTTTCAATGAACTCACAGTATCGAGTTTGGGCTGACCCATCTAGATAAAAAAAATTGTAGAAATCGCATAAATTCACAATTTTTAAAATGCAAAATAATGAAATAAGTAGACTGAATCATAAATATACATTGGATCTATCATTCTAAACATCTTTTGAAAAGTCGTTTATACAGAATATATATGTCTGTCCGTCTGGTTTCAACATAGAACTTTGCAACGGTGTGCAGCAGTTTGAGTCGCCACACTTCATTAGCACACGTATCAAGAGAAAAAAGTGAAAAGAAACGCAAAATAGAGATAGTGAACAGAGATATCAGGCAAAACAGAACAGTAATATTCGAAAACAACATTGTTTTATTGGAAATTGTAAGTCACATTACCAGGGGATGCATCTGTGCCAGCCATCACTGACAACAATTTTCAGCCATATCACCGATTGTCTCCAGCCATCATTGGTTTTAACCTTCTTGAGGACCCCACCCAGGAAGTTCACATCTTCCTACGTAGCTTAAACTAACGCTTGTGGATTCCATTGACTGGTGAAGCTATGTTTAGGTGTGATCACCACTAGGTTTCTCTTTTCCAACCTGATCCATCCTATGTAGGCTTACATTGTTTGTTGAGGAACGCGATGATAAGGCATGCGTAACACATGTCCTAACCATCTCAGTCGATATAATTTCACAACGTCGTCGATTGATTTGCCCTCCTTACCTAACACTCAACCGATGTCTAACCTCAATATTCCTCAACGTATTATACCACTTCACACGGGAGACGGAGCGCAGGCACCTATGATCAAAGACAGCTAGCCTCCACATTCATGTCCTCCACTCTCAATGGTCAGGTATCACGGCCACGAAGGAGGACTGGTCGGAATGCTGAGCAGCACGCACGCGCTTTTGGTCGATAGCCAGCCGGATATCACGTCTACATCAGAGACGGTGTAAAAAAGCATATCCCAAACGAGCTTCCTGTATCCTTTCTGAGATTCCACCAAGGAGCCATCTACCTGCATTGATTGATGCAACTCTCCAAATAAGTGAAGTGGTCAACACGTCCTGCCACTTCGCTCCCTAATTCTTAGCAAGGACTCAATGTAGTCCAGTCCTGTAGATGATCATCTTACATTAGACAGGAGCTTGCGAATCGCATGTCAAACATTCAAAGTTCGCTGCTCATGGTATTCAGAAGACTCAACATTTTGTCAGCGTCTCCATCTGGGAGGGAGAACTACATAATCTGCATATTCTAAGTCAACGAGATTATTCCCTTATGGTAACAAGTCAATCCCTGAGTCGCTGAAGTCATTTAGAGTTTAGTCCATTGGTACATGTGTGTTAAATTAAATAAAAATGGGGAGAGTGGGCATCCCTGACGGACATCACTAGTTGTCACCATTTCAGATAACATCTGTCTTTAAGCTCTCACCTAGCTGACTGCATGACTTTGAGTAAAGGTGCCTTGTAATTGGAATATACATGAAGGTCTAATTTATAGCAACACGTTTTCATTCACTCACATGTAAGGCATATATTCCCACCTGGTATATATGTAAGTCAAATATCAAATATCAAAAAAACAATAGACACAAAAGGTGATGTCTCTCTTCAAGTTCACGAGGCAATTACTGTCAAACGCGTGAAACATAATTTATGTGTGTGCTTAGAAAGAAGCCCCTAGACCAGTGATTCCTTGTCAATCCTGGTAACTGGATGTCTTTATTCTCTCCTCCGTCTGAGTATGCAATCTCTGACTGTAACATCAGCCTTCTCCTCTTTGATTTAGTGTAATTTTCCTTATCTCTTGTTTCTACAATTTGAGTTGAACTAAGTGTATTGTCACCCAATTTATTACTTACTCATTACCTCGCACAACTCTTGTCTCTATTATGTAACTCTTTTACATTTTATGCGTTCATTTATTTGTTTAAACTTTAAATTGCAGTGTAAAGACCACATAGGCGTAATTTTTTGAACACTGCTCACTAAGACCAAAACCTCCTGTCAACTGAAATCAAATACAATGTGCAAGTGTATTAAAACTTTTCTGTACATAAACTTAATACTAATTAATTGAGACTGCAAGCAGATGGTGACGAGCCAACGAAATAGACAACGATGATATCATCTTCTTACTCTGTAAAAACTGTTGTTCTTGCTTTATTCAAATCCATAAAAAGGAAATAAATGGATGAAGTTCAGTCATTTTCTTAGAATTAATTTATTAGTTCATTTGCCACCACACTTAATTGACCCAGTAATGAAAATCACAAGTAGAGAACAGAAAATGAGTCGTACACGTGCATATATTCCTTCAACTAGTTCTACTCAAATGTTTTCCAAAGCAAAGGATTAAATACTAACATTTATGTCGTAATTTGAGGGGAATGTGAGCAATTACGGAAACCAAGAAGTGAGATGCATCATATCAACAGTTTACAGCTTAAACTAATTTTCAAGTATTGATGTTTTTAAAGGGATTTGTTTTGACTGGCTGGAGGATTTCATCATGAGCAAACATCAGTTAGGGAATCATTGTAAAATCACCTGTGAGTGCTGGACAACCAGACATCTCGTCAGCCTAGTTTGAGACTCTTCACTAGTCCGAACCCAACGCTAGGGTTCGAACCCAGGATCTTCTGTTCACAAGGCAAGCTAGATCGTAAGCCATCAAGCCACTGGGACTCGCCCGATCCCATGGCCAGACCATCAATGCTAGCTTCTGCCAATTCAGGACATAGCGCAACCGATTACCAGTGTCTTCTTCGATGAGTTACTGCTTCACCATTGAATGAATGTCTTCAAGATGTGAAAGTCAAGTGATTTCGCCTAGTTCTGCGTAGATGCTTCGACACCAGTGCGCTGGTTTCTAAAACCAGTAGGTATGTCATACCTGAATCACCCAGATGATAATACTTCAGTTATCACTCAGAAGTTATCGGTTATGTGTTTTGAGGTGGATTGAAAAGAACCACGGAAATTAAAATGACAGCTGAAGAATAAGACCATTGCTGTTTTTTCTCCTATGTGAAATCCATTGTATGATTACTGGTAAAATTTAAAGTTTTCCAAAAATAAGACGAATTTAACAGCACCTCTATTCCATGATTATCCAAGTATAATAACTTGTATCAGACAATTTCTTCATCCCATTAAAGCAAGCAACCGATCTGCATTTCGATTGTGACTCCTTAAGAAACAGTCAGGACAGTTTGGTGAACAACAGCATGGCAATAACAACGATCTGCACTGAGAATACTGTAGGTACAGTCGAATGGTCCATTGGTGCTTTAAATTACACACAAGTGGGATGAAATAGCTGTCCAGTACTCCGTGGCTGGTTTTCAATGGTTCTACAACAGATATCAATCCGAGGTTCGAATCTCAGAAGAGAAATAAGTTCCCTCGAGGTTGCAGATACTCCTGCCTTGCTGATCAGTGCCAACCAGGACGAAGCCTAGACGAGGTACGGCTTCCTGCAGATTGCCTCCAACCAACTGGTACTTATATCTGCTTTTTGTCTAGACTTGTATAAGAGAACACTGTGAAAGTTTGATAAAAACCAGTGGATATTATCTTAGCAATGAACAGCTCAACTCACAATGTTTCATAATGAAACCATCTTTAAAGCAATAAATGAAGATATAAGGAGACAATGCACGTATAAGTAATAAACTGAAGGTGATAAAAGTAACGTATTAAAAACTAAAACAAAGTACATGAGTCATTTTTATGCAAAAACTGCAGATGCCAACAACATTCATTTCAAAATTCATTACTTGAAAATTGATTTCAAAAGAGACGTCTTTATGAAATCACGTCATATATGAAAACATTGATAATTGTTCGTATTAGATTGTTGTACGCAGTCGGCAGGAGGCTTTGCCTTGTGTAGGTTTCGTGCTAGTTGACAATCACCAGTCAGGAATATCTGCAGCCTTGAAAGAACCCATGTCTTTCTCAAACTTGAATGCGGGTTATCCAGTGCTGCACACAGAGCCATTATCACTGTGCCATTTGGGCTCGAGACTGACCTCCTGTAGGACTGTACTGGATACTTTGATTGGACATTAGCCAGTAACTTGTTTGATGTGTTTTGCCTTTTTTTGGTGAAGACCAGATTCTATCAGAAAGGTTAGCAAAGTGGTAACCATTCTAGGTGGCACACCATCACAATGCACTGTATTGAAGGGACACAGGCAACTGACAGGAGGCCTTAGACCCAGGTTTTGTGCTTATCGGCACTCATGTCCAAATCTCAGAAGAGATATGAGTTTTTTCAAGGTTGCAGGTTGCCTTGCTGACTGGTGAGTGCCAACTGGCACGGAACCTAGGCATGGCAAGGCCAACTGTGGCCGATTGACTCCAAATATCTAATATTAGAAATTCAAAGTGCACCGTGATGGCCAGTCACCTTAAATGGTGGCGACGCTGCTGACATGACTAGACACATCATACAAGTTACTAACTAGCATTCAGTCGAAAATATTTTAGGTTGTGTAACACTGAACATTCGCCTGTTTCTACTGTGGTCGCTTCGGAAATATATTCCTACAGCCTGACAAACAATCAAACCAACGGTATTAAGGTTACAAGGCAAACACATTCACCATTAGGTTAATGGCTTGCAATCTGACCATCCTTTATATTTGAAATCTGTCACATATAGCGGTTTCATAATGACAACAATAGCTTTATGCAGTTAGAAAGTTATGTGTTGAGGGAATTCTAAGGGTCCCACAAGGTGATATTCGCTGATTTCTTGCATGAATCCGTGTGTTTATCTACCATAGTCTAAAGAAGTTGGTTTATTTACAGCCCACTCAATGTTCTGCCCTTCATACTAACGTCAGTTTGCCTGGTTGTGTCCGACAAACGTAACATGCATAAAAAGTATTCGGTGATCACATTCAATTGATACCAATCGAAAATATTTTCTTACTGATTTTTCTGCAGTATTTCTCACCTTCAATCAGAGGAACATCGTAAAATCAATTATCAGAAGGCATTAATGGACTTATTCTTCACAACTAAAGCAAATAAAGAAGTGAAAAATATTATTTTTTTCTTTTACGTTCTTCCAGTGGAACATAGGGCTTCAGGCTAGAGACCTGACGTTTCTGTAGCAGTGGTGATTATTTTTGGAGCATGGAGCTCCTGAATTCATGCACAAACTAAACCCAATGCCAGACTTACTACTGGCTTAGCGAGGTAAGAGAGTGCGTCGGTGGCCGTGGATCGAACCCCGGACCACATGAAGCCTGGTCAGTGAGCGTTTAACGGCTGTGTCTTCGACGCTCAAAAAAGTCCACGAACAGCCGATATTGCCAGCTGGTCACCCATACAAGTACGAACCGGCCCTTACATAGTTAAACATCGGTGATAGGACGAGAACCGGTGCTTTCAACGTGGTATGGTCTCCGAAAAACTGTTTTCAACAACTTAAATTAGATGATGATGAGAAGCCAACGAAATAAATGATGGTACTATATTATTCTGCAAAAACCTCTGTTGTTCTTGCTTTACTCAAATTCATCAAGGCGAATAAATGCATGAAGTCAACTTACATTCCTCATCTGATAAAATGTGTTTCCACAAAAACAAAACAATTTGTATTATACTGGATCATATCAAAGTAGATGTTCCAAATTGAAGCATCCGAAACAAATAACTGTGAATTTGGAAATCAAAAGGCATTTCATTCACTAAATATCAATCACTAGGTTATCCCTTTTACAAGCAAAACGGACCTCTGAGTTCTATTGTATGAATGAAAAACTTCCTTGAGACATGCTCAGTCAAGAAACTCTACAAAGACAGCAAAAGGATTATTCTTCTTCTACGATAAATTAGCAGTTCCATCAAAAAATAATATAAAATTTGAAAAATTAATCCAACAGTGTTATCAGGCGGTGATACATTCCAGTCTGAGTACAATACGAGTACTGGGATCTAAAATTTTGACCACAGAAATTGCAAACACATATGCCCCCCACGGACAGTTCAAGGTCAGAATGACCTTCATCCATTCAAACAAAATTACTTTGGACAATACATTATCAATATAAGCATAACCACAAAGAAGAGCATCAACATCAGTGATCAAACAAGCACAAAGACAAGTAATGCAAATCAATCCGACACATGGTTTAATAATGTCAGGACAATGCTAAACGGCCTAGGAGAACAATGGATGATAATTACAAACTTTCCTTTGAAGGAGGCGTTTGTTGAAGTTGAATAACCAGTGGTGACGAGATGTTTGATTATTGCACTCCTTATACGGCCACTACTTCTTCTTTTATTCAGGCACGCTGGATAATGTTACTTGACCTTTTTTCACAGGATGCGCGTCGAACGACCGATGTACCTGGCTGCTTCCTCAGCAACAGGTCAACTGATATATACACATAGAAGTGATCAGGTGCGAGGTCTTATCCTTTGGCTTCTTCAGATTAGCAGACGACTGGAGAAGACTACTCTCAATATTGCCGCCAAAAGGAAAGTTATTCCTAAAGGAGTGTGAATTTTCCTCCTAAGAACATCACTGAGGATGGCGCGGATGGCGTCTCTTGCCTTTCGGATATTCTGTTTGATGTTTTTGTCTATGTATCCTGGTGGATATCCGTTTTGTTTGAAGATATATTTTAGGATGTGTAGTTCTTCTTTCAGGGTCTCACAGTTGCAGATACTTTGGACGTGAGTAGCAAGAGATTTAATGAGAGTTTCTTTTACGAGTGATTAGTACCCTGCTATAGAAGCTTGTCAATTGGCCGTTCCACAAAAATACAGTCGGTGAACAACCTGCTGATTATAATGTACACCCTTCAAGTGCATAATTTATTCCACGATTTTTCTGTGCAGCTGTTTACTTCCAATATTTTAGTTATTCTCAAGTATTGATTTTATGGGGATTTTGTTTTGACTGGTTGGAAGATTTCATCATGAGCTAACATCAGTTAGAGAACCATTGTGAAACCAGCTGGCAATACTGCACAGCCAGGTGTTTTATCGTAGTTTGGGACTCTTGTTCCGTGCGCACCCACCTCGAGGGCTCGAACCCATGACATTCTGGTTACAAGGCGAGATAGCTTGTAGACCACTAAGCCACTGAAACTCGCCCTATCCAATGGCCACTGCATGAATTCAGGCTTCCGCCAATTCCTACGAAATGAATACTTGGAAACTGTTCTTGTGCTCACTAGAGACTAGCCCAATTCAAGTAACTACCTGATATTCTAGCGAGAAACCGTGACCAGTGAGGTACAGCAGGTTGAATGGGAGGCAGGCAGTAACTCACCTAATAAGACATTGCTGATTGGCCACGCTATTCTGTGAATTGAAAGAAGTTGGAATTCATGCACAGGCCACTGGATCGGGTCGCATTGACTTGATGGTCTACGAGATAGCTTGCCTTTTAACCAGCCGGTGTTTGGAGGGAATCCTGGCGGTGGTTGCGTACTGTGCAAAAGTCTCAAACTAGCACGAAACACCTATCTGTTCAGTAATCCCCGTGGGTTTTCCAATGGTTCTCCAACTGATGTCAGCTCATGATGAAATCTTTCAACCAATTTAAATTATTCCTAATCATTCCGTCTTCACGTAAATATTCATCCATAATGAATCGTATTACGTCATATCGTTCTACATGAAACAAGGATCAGTCCTATTATGTCTGTCTGTTTTCGACATAGAACTTTGCACATATGTACGGCAGTTCAAGTCGCCACACTCCACTCCTTGTAGCATACAAAACAGAAGAAAGTAGAAGAAATGCATAATAGAAACAGTAAACAGAGATGTGAGACAAAGGAATAGTAGTGACGAAGAACCAAACAGTTTCATTGGAAATCATAAGTTACAAGGAGCGGTTGCATCTGCGATAGCCATTGAGAACGATTTTGAGCCATGTCACAAATTGTTTCCAACCATTGGTTTTTACCGTCCGGAGGACCCCAACCAGTCAGGAAGTCTACATCTTCCTACGTAGCTTAAACTAACGGTTGTGGATTTCCTTGACTGGTGCCATGCTTTCGTTTGACATCCACTAACTTTTTCCAGTTTGACACTATATCAGCTAACATTGCCCGTCGAGAAAAGCGATGAATAGGCATACGCAACACATGTCCTAACCATCTCAGTCGATGTAATCTCACAACGTCGTCGATTGATTTGCCCTCCTTACCTAACACTCAACCGATGTCTAACCTCAATATTCCTCAACGTATAATACCACTTCACACGGGAGACGGAGCGCAGGCACCTATGATCAAAGACAGCTAGCCTCCACATTCATGTCCTCCACTCTCAATGGTCAGGTATCACGGCCACGAAGGAGGACTGGGCAGAATGCTGAGCAGCACGCACGCGCTTTTGGTCGATAGCCAGCCGGATATCACGTCTACGTCGGAGATGGCGTAAACTGGCATATGCAAAACTAGCCCTCTGTATCGGCGATGAGATTTCGTCAGAGATCAACCCGTTGGGGCTGATGGTACTTCCCAAGTAAGTGAAGTGGTCAACGTGCTCTACCACTTCACTCCCTATTTCTAATCTAGGAGTCGGTGTAGTCCGGTCCTGTAACATCATCTTGCATGTGGCGGGTGCGAATCTTATGTCAAACTTTTGTAGATTGCAGCTCAAGGTGTTCAGAAGACTCTGCATTTTGTCAGCGTCCTCGCCTAGAAGGACTAGATGGTCTGCATATTCTAAGTCAACGAGATTTTTCCCTGGCAGCAAGTCAATCCCTGAGTCTCTGAAGTGAGTTAGGGTTAAGTCCAGTAATACATATATGATGAAGTTGATTAGAAATGGGGATAATGTGCATCCTTGACTGACACCACTAGTTGTCATCAGTTTAGATGACAACTCGCCGTAAGCCCTCACCTGGCTGCATGAGTATGAGTAGAGTGCCTTAATCAGTGCAATGTATTTTCTCGGAATTCCCTTTACAGCCAAGCATCGCCAGAGAACCTCTCGATCGACAGAATCGAATGCCTCCTTTAGGTCAAGAAATATAATGACTGTTGGACGCCGGTAGGAATGCCTATGTTCTAGAATCTGTCAGGGGGTGAAGGTATGATCAGCACACCCTCTTCCTTGTCTAAAGCCTGCCTGGCTCTCTCGTGTTTGTGCCTCCTCAGCAACACTTAGTCTACGCAGGATTATTGAGCCTAGGACTTTAGATACTATATTAGTCAAGCTAATAACTCTGTGATTATCACAGGAAGACTTGTCTCCCTTCTTGTATATGGGGATAATCAGTGACTTACACCAACCCGATGGGACTTCTTCTGATTCCCAGACGCTGCCTGGAAGCTGAGTTAATGCAGACAATAAACTGTTTCCACCGTACTTAAATACCTCTAGAGTCACTCCATTAGGTCCCACTGCTTTGTCTTGTTTCAGATTAGTGACAGCTTTAGTGGCCTCAGTTAAAGAAGGGGGACCTGTGTTTTTATTCTATTCAGGGAGGTGCTGGATGTTCGGCAGGTTGAACGTGGCTGTAGGCCGATTAAACTGCTACTCATAGTGCTCTTTTTAGCGTTCCAGTCGTCTATCCTGGGAGCTAATTATGGAGCCATTTTTCTCCGAGATTACTATTACTGTAGTTTACACAAGTAGGCTGGAAATATGTGGTCATATATCGATCCAAAGATATAATCGGAAGATTAAACTAGGTGTGAGGCGATGAAAAGTATACGCGCTTTATGCTTCGTAGAAATCTTGACAGATGAGTGGTTTGAGCATTACCGGGGGAGTAGTTTGGACTATTAGGATGCTTAAAACTTATCGATTCAATGAATATCAACGAAAAATGTATGTACATCGACTTAAATGGGTATGAAGTGAAAAGCAAAATGGCCACCGGATTACTTGACGTCTTGAACAACAAGGCAAATAATTCAAGTGCTTCGTACACGATTTATCATATGTGTCGGTGCCATAACCGTGTTGCAATAAAGTCACTGATCATGTTTAGTTGGGAAGTGACTGAAGGAAACTTAGAATATATTTTAACGTTAATGTTACATTAGTCATGGAGGTATAACGAAACCTGTTAAATGTCCAGACTTCAAAGATCCTGAACCTGTTACTGATTTTAGAGTTCTGCGCCTGATACACTGAATACTATACACACACAGTAACTAGTATGGAAGCATAATGCGATTGTTTATTTCTCTACTGATTACAAAATAGGATTGCAAGTGACTGAATGAGAAGTAAAGGGATTAACGTTATCAAAATGTACAATAATACTTCTGGTCGTATTCTACCAGTCCTCTGCCGCCAACCAGCATACGATTAAACAACGATCCTCATTGATATATCCTGGTCAGGGGAGACCATTACGAATAAGCAAGTCTTTTACTGTTCACCAACACTGAAAAAGCATATAATACGAATTTTGTCCTCTTCCGAACTGATAAGTGTGTCACCTTCTGTTCAAATCACTGAGTCAGTATCCTAATCACCTTGGTAATAATAATAGATTTATTTGTTTAATGTCATTCGATTTTAAAATAATTATTGGCACAAATGTGTTTCTGCCTTACGCATGACAAGTGATAGGTATTATGCAAGCATAAACTGTAGCTTACCTCCAGTTTCTATACAGATAGTAGAACACATTTTCACTGTATATCACAGAATAAGGGCTAGATATATCATGGCATATCAGAATCGGGAAATCATGACCTGTATACTAAAACACATTGCGATTGGTAATCTGTATTCCTCAACATATAATTTATCAACCAGTCGACACTTAAATCCCATAAACTTAGATGATTTGTTTTATTCATGTACGTTCCCAGTAGGACATAGGGCTTCAAGCTACAGGCTCAAAGTTCTGATAGCATTGGTGTTTACTTTTATAGGATGGGGTTGATAGCCTTATGTTCAACCTTCCACCTTCACGAGTCTTATTACTGGTTTAGACAGGTAAAGGTGTGCGTTGATCGGTGATCGAACACAAGATCAAATACGCGTTTGGCGTACATTCTACCACTGTGCCACCGATGCACAAACATTGATTATAGTTATTCATAAAGTTTATCCGTGAGCCCTCATTGATTCTACTTTCATTGACTGATATGCAGTTTGTCAACTAGTGCATCGTACCTATTCTTTTTTACTGTTCACCCTTAAATGTTCGTTCCTTGATTGCTTAAAAGGACTATGTCATACTTCGTAGAACTCTGAAGACTGTCACTCGGGTGAGCAGTCGTACCCCGTTAGGCCATATCGTTGAGATTATCATTGATAGGCACCTGATGACATGCAACAAATCTGCTAAAGGAACTTTGTCATACTGTGAGCACCCACCACAGCACCCGCAGCTCCAAGCATGTGTCTCCTTAGGTAAAACTGGAAGTCTTCACAGTAGACTTTATGCACGTATGTCCAAGAATCAAAATTCCACTTTGCCATATTTGGCAGGTACTTTATGTGATAAAATTTGTGCAATTAGTCACAATATTAGTAATGATAAAAGTAATAACAATAATAATAATGGTTTTATCAATAATAAGGATGAAAAAGTGAGGCAATCTGTGATAACACGAATGATGAAAGGCAGCATGATTAAACAAACAAATGTTGAGGCGTATGTAGTCGATAAAGGTTAGTAAAAACAAATGAACCGATTAGTTAATGCTAGATTGTAAGGGACGCAAACGAAGGATAAGCTTGATAGTTTTGCCACATCTATGTGCATTTATCAGTTCAACTGCACCTGCGGTGACAGTTATGTTGGACGTACTACTAGACAGCTTAGCCGGCGAGTCACTACTGAACACATTCCATCGTGGTTTGGCAAAGGACAGACGAAAACAACCCGTAGCTCAATTTTATCACATTTAATTGATAGTGGTCATGTAGTGGAGAAAACGAAAGCTTTCAAAGTAATTCATCGTATCCCACCGAATCTTTCAAATACACTTCGTATTTGTCTACTGCACACAGCTGAGGCAGGCGATAGACATTCGAACTACTAAACCCAAACTCTGAATTCAAAAGAGGTTCGTACAGCCATGATCCCTCCCTTGGCCTATTAAGACATAAGTAACTAATGACTTCTACACCACCTGTTGTTTATATTTTCAACCTCTTTCTTATCATCCCTCAATCTTATCACATCTTCATTAAAAGCAAGTCTCATTTGCTTCCCTTACAATCTAGCATTACCTAATCGGTTCATTTGTTTTTACTAACCTTTATCGACTACATACGCCTCAACATTTGTTTCTTTAATCATGCTGCCTTTCATCATTCGTGTTATCACAGATTGCCTCACTTTTTCATCCTTATTATTGATAAGACCACTATTATTATTATTATCATTACTACTGTTATGACTAATTGCACAATTTATATTCACCATCTTATTATCCTATTGACAAAACACCATGATTGGTTTATATTTGTAAAATTATATATATTAGAGTCAAGCCTGATGAGACCTAGTTGAAAACAATACTGTTCGCTTAAATGTGTTATTCTAAATTTTACAGTAGGAATATTTTATATAATGATGAAAACAGTGTCAGGCGTGAACTAACTAACCTTCTTTGCACTAGTAAATAAACCATTTCCTACATCCCTACAACATCAACCTGCATTGTTATTGTACTTCTTATATTTATAATCCTCTCAGTTTTTTGTTTTTATTTGTTTATTTTTTCATAAGAGTAAACATCATTTAAGCTGCGATAATAACTGTTAATTTTGTATTTCCCCTCACTATACTATATCAACAGAACATTAGATCCAGTAATCTTCCTCTGGTTACTTTTATTTTAATTTTATTTATATCTTGATTAAATCAGAGGCAATATTGTGACAAATGCTGAGAATTCCATTCTGTTTTTGGTGTAAAGCAGATTATTATTATGATTAATTTATTATTATTAATAATAAAAACATTCTCTATCTTACTTATTTTACATTGGACACCTAAAATGCAAAAGAACCTCATGTTTCAGAAACTTGCAACCTGGATAGAATTAAATAACCAAATAACTGAGATACAACTCAACCTGTAATATAAATAGCCTGTCAGTGGTGCAATGGTGGCATGCTTGCTAGTCACACATGTGGTCCGGTTTTCATTGTAGACTTCAAAACTTTGCACAGTTCAACTGGGTGATATTTAGCCTGAAAACTGTAGTAGTTTATCTGAGAGTCTGTAACCTCATAACCTAGAAAAACTGGAACTTTACAGTTCAGAGGGCAAACATAAAGAATAGGATCCACATTGAAGATATTAGATATTAAAGGCCATGCAATGAAGCACACCAGTTTGTAACGGCAATAGCTATCAAAATGGTGTCAGTTGGATAAACAGTTAAACACTCTCCTCCCATTTTTTTACACTTGCTTTTCTCAACCTTAACCCTAATACTTTACTTAGTCCTAATGCTTACCCTACCAATAAATCTAACTTGACATGCTATCAGCACGGGTACTTAAACAACAAATTCAAAATGAAATCTGCACATCAGTGCATGAAAAACCTTCATACTGGCTTTGTATTAACGGTGTGTTTTGTAATCTAATGAATGGTATGCTTTCAATATCAACTGGAGGTTTGCATTCTGTGATGGTTGTTATTCTTTGGGCTCTCAATTCACAGCTTGAAGTCCTACTCTTCACTCAAAACGCAAAAGAATGAAAAAATAATAATCATTTAAATAAGCTGAATTTATTTACTTTCGTTTATAACTGTGCCTGATTGATTCAGCTGAATTATAGTGAGTGCGTACTGATGAAAAACCTCAAACTAGGATAAAACAGATGGCTCTTCAGTACTCTCAGGTTTTCCAGTGGTTCTCTAACTGATGTCAGCTGATGATGAAATCCTCCATCCAATCGAACTAAATCCCTACAAAACCAAAACTTGAAAAAAGTCTTATGTTGTGCTAATTATTCTGGTAACGCATTTGGGTTGCAAACAAAAAACATGTGGAATTTACGCATGATATGAAGTAATTCATTTGAGGTAAACTGGGCAACACGTAATCCTACTCATAAGAAGAAGGAGTAAACATTGAAGAACATTTTCTTATCGACGATTCATTTTCATGACCTGTACAACTATCGTAATTATATTTAACAAGGAATACTCTAGACCATTCAGATACTGGTGAACTTTGTCTTAGAAAGACTACGTATTACGTTATGTAAAGTTCAAGGGAGGGTGAATAATTGGAAGTTAGAAAAGAGGCTGAAGTTTGGTATGGCGTGATTAGTGTGAGACAATGACTAATCACAATAATTGTTTAGAATGGATAGGAATTAGTGGTAAGGCGATAAAGTGTTTTTATATAAAATCTATATGGAAAAGCAATGTTATTAATAAACAGTAATAGAGAGGCAATAAAGTATGGATGATGGGAATAATAATGAAAATAAAATAACATTAGTAATAACAGTAATAATAGTGAACTTATATTAGGAATTTACTGCGTCCACGGTAAGGCGAGTAAATATATGTATCACTTTTGAATACAGAGTTTCCGGTTTCAGATCCCGAATAGCTGATGCTTTAGCTATGTACAGATGCTGTATGTGAAATCCATTTGTACGATATTGAAGGACTGTGTGTATAAAGAAATCATGTACAGAGAATACATACCGTTCAGCTGTTTGCAGTCGACTCGATAAACCAAGCTTCGGTCATCAATCTCTCCCTCCACCTTCTTACATTAGATTTTAGAACTTTCATCCTATCCTATCCTATTGTGCGGTTGTGTGTAGTTGCATGTAAACTATGGCTGAACTAATCTCTAGATTTCTTATCTTATTCGTGTCAATCAATCCAGATTTTGCCCGGTTTTTATGTTCGGTTAGTCTGACTGCCCCTGTCATACTAGTCTGACCTATGTATTTGACCGGACAATCATTCCGGCAAGGCGTTAGATAAAATAAATTGTTTTGTTTTGAAGGCTCTACAGAATTGATTCTTCAACCGACAAAACCTGATTATAATTGAGTCTGAGGTTTCAGTGTCAGCCACTCTTATTCCTGTCTTGATAGAATTCTGCGTAAGGTTTCCGAGGTTCCCTCCTTGTGTGAGGGAGTCTGTGAAGCACTGTAAAGCATCTAGGTAAGTGGGAGTGCTCTATGTCCAGAGTTGACAAGGTGTTCGAGGATACAGCTGCTGCTATTATAGTTTTCGCCTAAGGCTGACCAAGCTGAACAATGTTCTAGAATACGTTTGTGGACTTGATGGTGCGTACAGCCGATATACTTTGTTCCACATGAGCAAGTAAATTAATAAATACACACTGAAGTGGTCAAAAGCAATAACTCACTCTTAACGTTAGGCTGGAGTAACTGTCTGATAGAGACTGTGATGCGTGATTTGTCCGCTTGAAATGTCATCTTCAGACATTTAGAAAGGCAGTTTCAAAGAATTCCTGCTGCGATGTCACCTTTGTTTCCAGGTTCATGAAGAGAGTTTTCTTAGCAGCAGTTCCCGTTTTTGGCGATGGAGGCTCCTCTCACTTATTTCTGATGAATTTTTGGTGGATAAACGTTCTCAGGTAGGGTTTCACATAAAAAATTTAATTAAATCTCTATCATGTCTCTATCATGAACTCAATGTACGTACCAGGTTTCGCTTTCTTATCAGTGAGACAAAGCTCTGGAAGTTGATAAACTGTCCCGTCCACATTGGCTTGCAATATATGGATCTTTGGATCAAAGAGTCTTCTCTTCTGGTAAGTATTACAAAGAGGAATGCAAATGCTATATCTGATTCATGTTCTAAGTTGAACTTTATTAGTGGATTTGCTGCGTTGAAGGTTTTGAGGAGATAATCCAAATCAGATTTTCATCACAAATTATGAACGCATCATCTACGTATCTCCTGTATAAGTGCAGTTGATTTATCAAAGGATTGAGGATAATGTTTTATTATCCCTATTACTGTTGATTAATAACATTGTCTTTTCATACAGATTTCAGATAAAAAACACTTTATCGCCTTCACACTAGTTCCTGTCCATTCTAAACAATTATAGTGATTAGTCATTGTCTCACACTAATAACGTCATGCCAACTTCTGCTTACTTTCAAACTTACATTTAGTCATCACCTCTTGAAATTTACATTACGCAATACGCAGTCTTTCGAGGAAAACGTTCACCAGTATCTGTTTGGTGTACAAGTTTCCTTGTTATATGTAATTATGATATTTGTACAGGTCATGAAAATGAATCGTCGATAAGAAAATTTTCCTGACTGTTTACGCTTCTTTCTTCATCTTATTCAGCGGGGATATATGAATCAGTCTATTCTTGATTTTCGAAAATTATAGATTCACCTGCTGCTATCAGTTCATTTAAATGTATATCAGAGAGCATAATTATCAATGATCCTTCATGGATGAATCAAAGACTTCACTCAAAACATGTCTCGATCGAATAGAAATGAAAATCCACAAAATAAGTATTCGCAGTGCACATTATTAAAATAAGAACAGTACTTACAATCGGTCTGAAAATGCAAAACTGACAGGAAAAACGCAAAAGTGAGAACACGCAGAAACATATTTAGAAAATACAAGTCAAACATCCATTTATATACTCTTGTAGACTGACTTTAGATGCGACAATTACACAAAAAACCAGCGAATATTACTGCGCAAAAAAAACATAAAGTCAGTTTCCAACCTTACGGAATATAAATATTGGGTCATAGGAGTTATTGAAAAAACATAATTGCAGCAAAGAACTTTTTCTTTTCGACGAAATCATCAACTAGACAGCTCTACACTCGTGTATTCACAATACTTCGTCGAAAAGAAAATTTTCTTCGCTGTAATTGTCTTTTTGTCAACCTTACTAAATGAAACATGTACTTTTGTCTCATGTGATTGATGATTCGAGCAGCTAACCATGTGGAGACCACACGTACTGAAATGTACACCTTTCTGAGTCTTTGAAAACTTCATTGGATAAATAAATCAAATATAACGAGAACAAATCTGTGTAGGAATATTTTTTCTTTTGATAACAAACATGGAATTCACACATTTGATCATAGAGAACAGAAAAGACAATTGCAGCAAAGAACTTCTTCTTTTTTTGACGAAATCATCATTTAGGATATACATTCATGTTTTTTCAATAAATGGTTGGAATTGTTCCAGGATTAGTTTTGTTCAAGTTCCTGGAGCCTATGTCTAATTTTTTTCTGCAAGAAACTGTTCAGCCAGGACGCGAAATTCCATCTGTAGCATTGATACACTTTAACGTGCATACATCATTTTACTTGATTTTGCGGATCTGGGTACATCTGTGTTATCATGCGCCAACTTGGAAAACGCGCTCGTAAAAACTATCCTGCCTGGCTAGTACAAGGAGAACGAAAACGTGTAAACAGTTTAGTGACAGAACACATGGTCAATTCAGAACACTCAGTGCCACTCAAAAAATCCTTCAAAATAATATAGAAGATTCGACCAAACATATCAAAGGGAATAAAGTTAAGACATCTAGGCATAACCGAGGCACTAGCCATCCAAAAGCTCGAACCCATACTATGTATCCAAAAGAAATACGTTCCACCTCCAGTCACTGCCTTGACTATCATCAACAGGTTATTCCTTCAGTAATGACCATCCCATTACCATTCTTACCCAGACTTCCTGTTTATTCATGTTATTTTCAAGTTTTTCTTAGTTCCTTTTAACCCTACCATATTTTCATATCCAAACCTCCTGTTTGTTTTGTCATTTTGTTATTTCTGCATATTTAGTTCCCAACTGCACGTAGAATTATTCGTCACATTAGTAATTATCTCACTAGAATTTTTTTACCCATACAACCTGTCTTTTATCTTGATTTTTGCATTTCTCACTCCCAATTGCACAAGATGTTAATCTTCTTTTGAGTTTTATCCGTCTCGTCTGCTTATTATGGCATTTAATTCCTAATTGTCATTTCATTAATTTGACCTTTGACAGGAAATTATTCTGGAATTTTCCCATCCATTTATTGTAAATACACGAATGTACAGCTATCTACTTGACGATCACTTCGTCGAAAAGAAAAGTTTGTTCCCTGCGACTGCCTTTATTGTTATTATTATTCTCCATGTTCAAATGTGTGCAATCGCATATACATATAATAAAATTTTTCTAATGTATATAAATGAAACAAAAATCCATGGTCAACTCGTAAAAACTTAACTAACCCTTACAAACCAAGCTATAGAAAATAAATCTGATGCTCGTTAGTGACTGGCTACAGGATGGAGTTTCTTGGAGTTCTAGTGAAAAGTCGGCATCAGTGAGGATCAATTAGATGTCGCGTGTGTGGACTGATGTCCCACCAAAGACAAGGCTTGGGTTCGCACTAAATCACGAATCGGTAGAAAATAGAATTCATGAGCCATTGAATCGGGTCCCAGTGACTGAATGGTATACAAGCTTTCCTTCTAACCGGAAAATCTTGGGTCTAACACTGGCACTGCATGCATACTGCCCATGATTCCCAAACTAGGATGAAACAGCTGCCCAATACCTCATCATTTTCAATGGTTCTCTAACTGATATAAATCAGTGGTCAACTCGTAAAATCATAACTAACCCTTAGATACCAAACTTTAGAAAATATATATCTTTGTAATATTTATTTCAATCGATTTGCCTAAAGACATTCGGTCCGAAGAAATAGTTTCGCTGAGATTTTTCAAATATAATTTTTACATATGTCTGCTTCTTAGTCTGCACCCAATTATCATGACAATATTCAATTATATCTTGATCACAATTGATATGATGATTGATTTATTTTGAATAAGTCTGCTGAAGAAGCTGTGGCCTACATAGCTATACCTTGAGAACAACCTCATGTTTTATTATTTCTCAAACATTCTGGGATTATTTTGAATCAATTGATAACGATTCAACCTGACTTGGCAGTCAGATTATTCTAGAATATTCGTAACATGTGCAGCATGGAAACTTGTCGGTTTTGTCCTGAGATTTCTAAGAATAGAGTAACTAAATAATACGCATATTTTTAGCAATGCAGTACGGGAAGTGGTATCGAACAGTGTGTATTAACAGTTGTCCTAAATACGCATACCAGCTTATTCTGATATTCCACGGTTCCGTCTCTGCCAGAAATGTCTACACATATATTATGTATTGGTTGATTACAACAATGTTGGTGAACAATGTCTAACAAAAGTGGTTACAATCTAAGAGCATCCTAAATATTTTTAACTTTCATATTACTGCAGTATAGGTGAAGACATGACTTAACATGTTCATAGTTAGAAACCGCTGAACAACTCCTCACGGCTCATGAATTTACAAGTTAACAGTGAGCACTTTGAAAATAGTCTTCCATTATGAAATTAAGTTCCTAATTTATTTAATTGTGTGACATTTTCTTTGTGAACCGACCAATCATCAGCAGACAACAGCAAGTATAAATGTAAGTAAATAGATTGGATGAGCAGATTGACTACCAATAAAGTTTCAAAGTATCATTGAAGGAATTTCCTGATTATCCCCGCTAAGTTTACCTGAACTGACTGAGGTGTACACCATTCTATGGAATAAACGTAACTCTCTAATCGCTTATATTTATGGTTACATTTCTCACCACCTGAGTATTTCTCACTGAGGCCGAATAGCACAACGATAACCTTTCTGACCGCAGGGGGCATTGTATGACACAGGTTCGAATCTCAGCAGGGAAATGAGTTCCTTCAAGGTTGAAGATACGCCTGCCTTGCTGACTTTTGAGCGCCAACCAGCAAGAAACCTAGGTGCATGGCTTCCCACTGATTGCCTCCAACTATCTGATACCAACAATTACTTACGGTGCGTAGGTGGAACAGCTGTAGAATGCTCGCCAATCACGCCCATGTTTTGGTGTTCCCTCCTCGGCCCATACACTCCTTTAACTCGTTAAGGCAATAATAAGACTAGCAAAGAAGGGAGGTTGGACATGAGATAAGCCACCCCATCCAATAAAAATAAATATCACTGCTACTGAAACTTCAAGCTTATAGCTTCAAGGGGCCCTATGTTCCACTGAGAACGTGAAACAATACAAAAATATCTACACTGACTTATAACTGTAAATGTTACTGTTTTTTGTACAAGATTTTCATGAAAGTTAATGAGACGTACAATATTCTTTAGACATAGAGTATTACAGTTGCTTACTGTATGAATGCTGGACTGAGAGTGGCCATCACTTTCCTTTATATAACCATCATCATTATGAGCTGACATCAGTTAGAGAACCATTGGAAAACCTGGGAGTAGTGGACAGCCAGCCATTTCGTCTTATTTTGTGACTGTTCATCGGTACTCACTTAGCTTCGAAGTTTGGGTGGAAGATATCCCAGTTTTAGGGCGAGCTTCAATACACGACCTTAAACATGCAGCCTGTTCTAAATTTTGGGCAAGCTACTATAATATCTACAAATTGCATCCAATCTACCGTTTACTCACATTATTTGTCACCTAAATATGAATTCTAACAGAATCATTTACTATCGTAATTTGATGAATCATTTAAGATTAAATGACTTTCATATTCCCGAAAAATCAAGGAGGAAGCATCGTAGTGGTTGGGAGAGAGCTCTCAGACGTATACTAATACGCTTAACTACGGTTCCTATTTTAGTGAACACAAACTGTCGCTCTCTGCCTCACAAGATAATGTACCTACAATCTCTGATGCCCACTGACACTTATCATAATACTGCCATAATCACATTACAAAAAACGTGGTTACATGAACTGTATGATAACATCCTTATCTCACTAAAGGACTTCGTATTATTTAGACAAGACCGTCACTGTTGTAATAAGAAAAATGGTGGTGGAGTTGCAACTATTATTCACTCTAAATGGTCTATTTCAAATAATGTTTGCTTCTCACTCTCAAATGACTTCATTGACTGTATTACTGTCGAATGTCCTCCCAAACATCTCCTCAAAGAATAAACATATGTTTTTTACAAACGTGTACATTTCTCCTAGTTGCTCTCCATCTGATCTTTCAAGTTATGCTGACGAATTCACCATGTTTGCCACTCCCGACTTCGACAACTCTCTATCTGTTATTGCTGGAGACTTCAAATCCTCAGACTGATCTTCCCTTGAAGCACTGCATCATACAAACATAGTAAATTTCTCACTCGACTTGACAAAATACTCCATTTAGTTTTCACAAACGATGTAAACGTGCACCAGTACTAAACTCTGATCAGTTTGTTGTTCGCGTTTTAACAAAAATATACAGCGAAACGCATATAAAAGTCTTCTCACACCTGTCTATGAAAGCACAACAAAGATGCTACACATCTGACAAATTACTCCATCTAAGATGCATGTTAAAAAAAAGTAACTGGGATTTATTCTATGAAAGTACATTAGACGACTCAATCATCAATATAAGGGATTATAGAAAATATCCCCATTTTGACATTAAGAAAAGAGAAAGATTGAGCGAAGAAATATTTACTTTTCAATTAGATCCTCATCTCTGGTTCTACTCTAATATATATAGCATTTTAATTACAATACACAACAATTTACCAATCAAGTGGCGATATGTTCGTTAACAATAATTAGTCGGTGTCAAAATGTCAATGGGGTGATAATTAACGAAGAAAAATTAAGATATATATAATTAAAAGGTGGAAATGGTTACAACACGTGGATTGCATAATGCATAATTTTGGAAAAATGAAGAGCAATTAAGGAATAAGCGTGTGCACAGGTTGATTACGTAACAGATTGTTAAAGAAAAGAAAACAATTTGGACAATGATAATTTGTAACTAAAGTTGAAGTGGTCATAAGAATAAAATAATTTTTACAAGGATGACACGTAATTAAAGATGCGGTGCGTCGGTGGTATAGCGGTTAGCACGCTCGCCGACCATGCATAAGGTCCGGGGTTCGATCCCCGGCCGGCGCACTCCTTTACCTCACCGAGCCAGAAATAATGCTGGTAAAGAGGAAAGGTTGGGCATGAGGCTAGCAACCCCATCCTGTAAAAATTTAACACTGCTACAGAAACTTCAAGCCACTAGCTTGGAGCCCTATGTTCCACTGGGAACGTGAAGGAAAAATTATTATTATTATTAGTCAGAAAAATAAAATAATTTGGACAATTATAGTTTTTAAAAAGAAAAATTATTCTAGGGGGAGGGTGATGGAGTAGTCCGGTTTATACAGTCATGTAAAGATGGCCAAGGTAAGGAAAGTGGCTGTACAAATTTCTTCTGAACACACAAGTTTGGCTTCTTCATGGCAAGGAAAGAAGATGGCACACTAATAAGGAGTGTGTACAGGAAACCTACTACAACAGGACAGTACACTGATTTTTTGAGTTTTGTACCTTTGAAATATAAACGCAACCTGGTAAAGTGTCTGGTACATAGAGCTAGGTTAATCTGTCCAGACGACTGCTTCAATGAGGAGCTTAAGATTATTAGAGAATTACTTAGCAAAAATGGTTATCCAGATAAGTTTATTGAGAAAAATATGAATTCATCACCTAGGACAGTGACTATGGCAACAGTTCCGAAAAAACCACTGTTCATAAAACTTCAATTCCTCGTCGACAACATCAGCGAAATAATAACACAGCGACTGAAGAATGCAGTTTAAAGAGCTTATTATGCAGCAGAGATACACTGTCTCTTCACAACCACACCTATCCTACGTTCGAGTAATAAGGATAAACTACCTAAATTCGCCTCTTCTATGTGTATCTACCAGTTTGACTATAGCTGCGGAGCCAGCTACATCGGGCGAACAATTAGGCAGGTTCATCATCGTATTTCCGAACATCATCCGGCATGGTTAAGCAAGGGACAAACAAAATCTATTCGTAGCTCTATTTTAGCCCACCTTGTAGATAGTGAGCATAAGGTTGATGTTAATACTGCATTTAAAATTATTTATCGCATTCCGACTGATCTTAATTTTGCTTTACGAGTTCGTCTTCCACATACAGCTGAAGCAATAGGAATCCACCTGAAGAAGCCAAACTTGTGTGTTCAGAAGAAATTTGTACAGCCACTTTCCTTACCTTGGCCATCTTTACATGACTGTATAAACCGGACTACTCCATCACCCTCCCCCTAGAATAATTTTTCTTTTTAAAAACTATAATTGTCCAAATTATTTTATTTTTCTGACTAATAATAATAATAATTTTTCCTTCACGTTCCCAGTGGAACATAGGGCTCCAAGCTAGTGGCTTGAAGTTTCTGTAGCAGTGTTAAATTTTTACAGGATGGGGTTGCTAGCCTCATGCCCAACCTTTCCTCTTTACCAGCATTATTTCTGGCTCGGTGAGGTAAAGGAGTGCGCCGGCCGGGGATCGAACCCCGGACCTTATGCATGGTCGGCGAGCGTGCTAACCGCTATACCACCGACGCACCGCATCTTTAATTACGTGTCATCCTTGTAAAAATTATTTTATTCTTATGACCACTTCAACTTTAGTTACAAATTATCATTGTCCAAATTGTTTTCTTTTCTTTAACAATCTGTTACGTAATCAACCTGTGCACACGCTTATTCCTTAATTGCTCTTCATTTTTCCAAAATTATGCATTATGCAATCCACGTGTTGTAACCATTTCCACCTTTTAATTATATATATCTTAATTTTTCTTCGTTAATTATCACCCCATTGACATTTTGACACCGACTAATTATTGTTAACGAACATATCGCCACTTGATTGGTAAATTGTTGTGTATTGTAATTAAAATGCTATATATATTAGAGTAGAACCAGAGATGAGGATCTAATTGAAAAGTAAATATTTCTTCGCTCAATCTTTCTCTTCTCTTAATAACGGATTATCTTAAGTTCTGCCTTGACGTATGCAGTCTCAAACAAACACTATTCAAACACGTCGACCGCTTGTTATCTCCTCATCTCAAACAACTTCGCAGGCAAAAGAAAACATTATATAAACGCAAAGATAAGTTATGACCTAAAGAGAATAATGCTCAAATCAAATCTGAAATCAAAACTCTTAAGGCTATGTATAACCAAACACTTTTATCATGTAAATCTCCTATCAGCATGTGGAAACGTTTCAATGAAATTACTGATAATAGTAAGAGATGTAATGGTTCACCCTGTTGTGATGTTAAGGCTCTTAATCAGTCTTTTATACGCCCTCCTTCTACTATAACCACTTCTAATGTTACTAATCATGTAGCTGATAACTTCCAGGACTTTAACACTCTCGATGTTTTAAAGTGTCTTAAAACTCTTAAGCCCTCACATAGTCTTGGCCCTGATGGTATACCTGTATATGTTCTAAAACAACGTGCAGATGCTTTATGTTCTCCTCTAACTAAGATCCTAAATGCTTCTTTTTCCAAAAACGTTGTACCTGTTCCATGGAAAGACATTTAAATAGTCCCTGTCTCTAAACCTGGTAATATCAAGAACGTAAAGTTCAGACCCATTGTCATCACTTCCCCGTTTCTAAAGCCTATGGAGAAACTAGTACTTCTTATACTTGAACCCTCCCTTAAAAGTTTTGAAGACCTCAAACTATTTGCATATAGACAGGGTAGGAGCACTTTAGACGCTGCAGCCGTCTTACACAACAGTATAGTCTCATCATTAGATAAAGGTGCCAAATACGTCCGCTGCACGTTTCTCGACTTCACTTCTGCTTTCGACTCTGTACCTAGATATCTCTTGCTAAATAAGCTCTCCATGACACAAACTGAGTCATGGGTCGCAAAGTGGTTGCATTCCTACATCTCAAAAAGAATGCAGTATACCGTATACAAAGGCAAATCCTACTCTGCTGTGTTCACTGAAATTTGCGTCCCCCGAGGTGCTGTACTCTCTCTACTTCTCTCTTCTTTCTTTCTACACGACCTACCATCTTCCAATTACATTAATTGTGTTAAATATGCTGACAACCTGACTGTATATTTGCCTGTCAAATGTCAAAGCGACTGCTCCAAACTCAATGGCTTTTTATCAGAAATCAGCCAGTGGTCCAAGGAAAACGGTCTAAGCTTAAACCCCTCCAAATGGCAAACACTCAATTTCACCTTAAGGCACAAATCTGACCTAAAGAAAATGGTTAACACTCACGAGGTGTGCAACATTGATGGCACTGAAATAGAAACCAAGTCAGAAATTGAATACACCTAGGCGTCATTCTATCTGCTGATCTTCCCTTACTGGTCGTCTCATCACATCTTGATGATTTGTAAGAAAATATTCCGTTTTACCTTCTACATCAAGAAGTTAAGACATTCTGGAATAACCCAACACTTACGCCTACGATTCGTTTACTCTTGCATCCTGACTATTATTCTCTATTGCTCCCTTTTAGTTTTTCCAGGGCTACTAAAGAAACACTTTACCTATTACTCAGGATGTTAAAGGTTGTCAGAAGGGTAAGCAAAGTGCTACTTAACCAGCTTGTTATTATTCTGGTCGACAGGCACTTGGACTCATGTTAAAATGGGTTACATTCATTTTATCTAACTCACACCACCCTCTTCATACACAACCTTCCCCTTGTATATCATCAGGCAGAACCAGAAGCCTATATAGAATACTATATGCTCGCACTAGCAAGTACAAAAACTCACGCGTACCTTACTTAGCTCGTGTTGTGTGTGATAAAGAAAGCATAAGGCGTGATAACTTTAGCGTATTAAATAGTCAGTAGAACAGTTGGATCTCGTCTTTTCAACTCATATCAAATCATTTATAGGTACGTTTTTTTCTTTCTCTATTTTCAATATCTTTTTCTGTTATGTACTGTTTTGTTTCTCTCATCCTTACAAACTCTGCTTAAAACATTCTTCTTCTTTCTTTCACAATATGTATATCTCGACCTGTTTGTTACCGCTTACGCCGGCAAATATGGTAGCATCTACTTTTCTAACACCTTCAAATATTTTTTTCACTTTTGTCTTTGCTCCCGACATGCCAATATGTTGTTGTTAAAACTAACTGAGATTACCCTTGATCTATGTAGAATTTTATTTATTGATAATGTACTAACTGGATGCACTACTGTAGTAAAATGCTGAGAATTCCATTCCGTTTCACAAGTATTGTTTTGGAATGAAGCAAATTATTATTTTTTCAAATAATGCCTTATTTCAGACATATGGCTCAAACATTTTTATCATATTTAGTTCCAAAATATCTTCTCATACAAGATATATATATAAAGTAATAATCTGTAGTATATCATGTGACGTAGGGTTATTGTACATGAACAGTATACCAATTTGATAAATGTTTGCTTCATTTCCATCAAGAATTGCACAGCGTTTACTTGGAATCTAATCAAAAATGTGCGCACGAGTTCGTGTAGCGTTCATCTGATATAACCGCGTGATTAAACAACAAGAAATACAGAAGGAATTCAGGTGTTAGTTTACAGGGATTTGATTGGTTGCAGCATTGCATCATGAACTGACATCAGGTTGGGCGAACGTCTCAAACTAAAACGAAACGGTCATCCAGTAGCCCCCGGCTTTCCAATGGTTCTCTAACCAATCTCAATTCATGATGGAATCCTGAAGTAAAAAGATTTGGAGTATTTCGATGGATGAAAAATCTGATATATTCGGTAATTTTAGCAGACCACTCTAAGGCTTGAAGAGTGTTGATGCGTTCTATGTAATTCTTGATATACCACAAATGAGTGCCAGATTAAATCAAGAATTTCTATGTCTTAGAGTTAGATGCATCAAATAATTAATAACTACAAAGTGCGATATAAGCAATTTTCAACTCTCCCACTGTTGAATTTCTTTTATATGAATTATTTCGAAAGGAAATTCAACAAGGGTTGACATCGTGTACATGGTTATTCAAAACTGTAGAGCGCTAGAATGTTATTTCTTCCTTGCCTGAAACGCATCTGGAGTAAGCATCCATGCTGAAGTTTGTCATCTAGAAATGCAAAGCCCTAAATATGCTATATTATCGGTTTTAAAACATCAGAATTCGCTAAAATCATCAATCTGGATCACTTATTAAGTCAACGGCAGTCACAGTGGGAAAGTAGAAATCTGTCATTTTGTAAGGCACTTCCTAATGAGGCAAATATTCTATGAACAAGTGAGTAGGTTTACAATTCCTAAGTTTTTAAATCAACTCGAAATCTAGACTAACTAATTCTTATGAACTAAAACACAGATTAGATAATTTAAAATTAGATAATGAAGAAAAAATGGTTAGTTTTGACATTGTCAGTTTATATACACGTATACCAATAAATATGGCTATAGAAGCGGTCAGAAACGAACTCATTTCTGACCAAGAACTCGAACTTAGGACAAAAGTGCCAATTGAGGACATAATGCTGGGAGTGCAGCTTTGCCTGACTTCTACAGTATTTAAATTCCAAAGGAAAATATACAAACAAACTGAGGGAGTTGCCATGGGATCACCAATATCCCCGGTGGTAGCAGATATATTCATGGATAGGTGGGAAAAGATAGCGATTGAAACGTTCACCCCCACCCCAAAAGTATGGTGGAGGTATGTAGATGACACATTCACTGTACTTAGAACACAAGATATAAATAGATTTTTTGAGCACATCAACTCAAAGGTAGAGGCAATTCAATTCACTTATGAATTGGAAAGTCAGGAAGGGGAACTTCCAATGTTAGATTGCAACGTAAAAAGGAAAGAAGATGGGAAGCTAAACACTAGTGTTTACAGAAAACCCACACATTCAAACAGATATTTGGATTTCCAATCATCCCATCCTATGTCAGTAAAAATAGGATTAGTGAAATGTTTAAATGACAGAGCACAAAAACTAAGTAGTAGCAAGGAAAATCTAAGACAGGAAGTGATACACATAAAAGAAGCCTTGAAACTTAATAATTACCCGG
>CALYDD020000186.1:0-33685 GCA_944472135.2 Trichobilharzia regenti | reverse complement strand
ATTCACACATTTAGAAAAGGTGTCAGGTGAGTGGCTAGTATATATGCCTCCGCCTGTTTCATTTCACATATTCGTTATTTCATTATGAACCTCTCATTGACGTCTTACAATCTCCTGTTTAACACAGACCACTTTGTACTAGCCACTCACCTGACACCTTTTCTAACCTTGAACTGACTTGTCAATTTTCCTACCCCACACTACAAATCTATTATGAATAATCACCACCATCGTCTCCCGTTTTACAATATTTTGTAATCGATTTCAGCCTAGCACGTTTGTCACACAAATACGACTATTTATTTTGACACCCCATAACTAATCTGTTATTCTACGTTAAAAATTCTGGAAAGCACTGCGACGCAATCAAAAATGTAATCCGCCGCATTTTTTCCCTTCACGATCCCCAGTGGATCATAGGGCTTCAAGCTAGTGGCTTGAAGTTCCTGTAGCAGTGTTTATTTTACAGGATGGGGTTGCTAGCCTCATGCTCAACCTTTCCTCTTTAGCAGCATTATTCCCGGCTTAGCGAGGTATAGGAGGCCGGGGATCGAACCCCAGATCATGTGCATGGTCGGCGAGCGTCCTCACTGCTATGCCACCGACGCATAACTAGCCTTTATTGTAACGACAACAAACATTATATTTTATAATTGTAAGAACCTGAAGAGAAATTAGTGAAAAGAATATTCTTCGTTCAGATCGATTTTTAATTCATAATATTTCACACTATCAAATCTTAAAAGTTAATTATTTTCATTATCTAAAATTGCCTCATTTTCGATAGAATGATTTGATATATTAGGGTGTGTCGAAATAGAACGTACATAGAGTCAAGACGTATTCACTATTGGACGAAATGTTTAGGGCTGAAAGCCGCAGATAAGAGGTAAGAAAAAATGTGGTGAAAATATTGGTTAAAATAAACCCTAATTTTAAATTGAGATCACCGAAACAGAATCTAAGTAATGACAGACAATTGTTGGGGACATAAAATAGATCTAAGTCCTTTTATGAATGCAGCTTCAGCGAGTATGTGACCCGAACCTGTTTTATTTAGGAGGCTAAATGCACCATTAGAATCAACCCGCCTTTATGTAGTGCTTTGCGACAGATCATATCGGGCATCCATTTCCTTAACTAATTGAATTAGGCAATTTTATTTGCCTTGTTATCCTAACCTGCAGAGATCAATGGGTCCTCCCTATTTACATATGACCAGACATACGTGTAAATGGGTAAACAGTGAGATGTGCGATTCTACAGGATAACAATTTCGTTTTCTCTTTGAAAACGAGCTTAGCTGAATAGAAAGTTCTATTGGGTGTTGTTCGCAGTGTTTGGTTAATGATCTGAGTTTAATAACTGAATTTAAATGATCCATAACATTTAACGAATTTCAAAGGATAGATATTTTCTAATAATTTTTCAAAGAACTTCCGCATTTCTTCTTCAGTAGAAAAGTGTTGAAGTACTGTATCACATGCCACCGTGTTCACCAATTTAGATGTATATGTGGTCGCATCTGCATAAGATATAGTCTGGTGTTTTATAAGCTTTCGCATATGACTGTAGGGGTAACATCATTAGACGTGGTCACGTCTTCAGCAAATCTCCAGTCATTCTGGGTTAAAATTACTTGTTTGTTGGCATTGATCTAAGCACAAATCATTAAATTCGTCAGTGAGAAGCATCGGGGCCAAATTAGAAGAAAATACAGTCTAAGGGTAGCTAGTTTACTGCAAATCCTATAAACTGCAAAGTGCATACTTATTGTAAGTCAGTCCTATTCTCTAATACATGAGTCATTTATATTGTAATAATATTTGTAAAGTAACGTGGTGTCTAAGTTTATTCACTTCCATTCATGTATAACAGACCAGAAGTCTGAAGAAACTAAAGGAAGAGCATATTCACCTTATTTCAGTGAGGTACATCCACTCATCAAATTACTGAGAGAAGAACCCCACGGCAAAATTGCCTTCTTGGATATCGTTCTCATCGAAAACTCAGATGGTAATATACAAATAAATCTATGTAAGAAAAGTACTTGGAGAGGTTAATACACATTTTTATAGCTACATTCCTCTCCAGTACGAACGAAATTTGGCAAAGACACTCAGCTAGAGGGTGAGACTTATATATGTGCAGAAGATCAACTAAGCTTGAACAAGGCAAGAAGGAATGACGTCTTTTTACTCCACTGATTCTTTTCAGATGCGCATAACCATGAATAATTAAATTCCAATATTACGAAATATTCATATACTGTGGTTGTTAATCATAAAGGTGATTGATATTAATATGACGTGAGTAAGTGATATAATGGAAAGGCATAAAAGCAGTTGTTAAGCTTATTAATATGTATAGAAATAATTAAGAAATATCTGAGAATTACGAACGACCGTTACAAACTGAATAGAGGTACAAAATCAACAAGTTGGACAGAGATAGAAGCCTGATCGAGAATGTAAATAATGATAAAGTTAGAGTAGGGAGATAGTGTCTAAACAAAATGTAATCTTGGAACTATTCCGTCAAATCTTGGTCACAGTTCTTATGAATTATTTTGCAGTCGAATTAAATTGACAAAGAAACTATGTAAACGTTACATTCATCGTATTTTCAATCTCCGTTGTCCGCAAAAGAATGTATATCCTAAATCCGTAGCTGTCAAGTCACCTGACAACTCCAGCAGATCGATTAAAGTAGCTCATTCCGCAACTATAACGTTTGTACGAGAACGTCTTCACAGAGCAACCAAAAATATGAAATCATTTCGAATGCGAATTTCCAATATTGATGGACTCTACGTACAATCATTATCTAGAACAACACATTTAAGCGAACAATATTGCTTTCAATTAGATCTCATCAGGCTTAACTCTGATATGCATAACTTTACAAATAAAATTCAAACATAAACCATTCATGGTGTTTTGTCTATAGGATAATAAGATGGTGAATATAAATTGTGCAATTAGTCATAATAGTTTGATCAATAATAAGGATGAAAAAGTGAGGCAGTCTGTGATAACAAGATAATGAAAAACAGAATGATTAAACAAACAAATGTTCGTCCACGTAGAAGTAGTCGATAAAGGCTAATAAAAACAAATGAACCGATTAAGTAATGCCAGATTGTAAGGGAAGTAAATGAAACACGTTTTTAATGAAGATGTGATAAGATTAAGGGATGATAAGACAGGAGTTGAAAATAAAAGTAAGGGGTGGTGTAGAAGTCACCAGTTGGTTATGTCTTAATAGGCCGAGGGAGAGATAATGGATGTACGAACTTCTTTTGAATGCATAGTTTAGGTTTAATAGTTCGAATGCCTATCACCTCAGCTATGTGTGGTAGACGAATACGAAGTATATTAGAAAGATTCGGTGGGATACAATGAATTACTTTGAAAGCTCTCGTTTTCTCTACCACATAACCACTATCAATTAAATGTGACAAAACTGCCAAACCACGATGGGAGATGTTCACCAACACGTTGGCTAAGCTGTTTACTAGTACGCCCAACATAACTGTCCCCGTAGGTGCACTTGAATTGATAAATACACATAGATTTGGCAAAACTATCTAGCTTATCGTTTGTGTCCCAATCATTCGTCGGCTAGAGAATGACAAACATAGGTATACTGCGTAAAACGTTCTTCGTATACTCCTGGAAAGTCTCTGGAATAAAATCTCACTTAATAAGTCAACATTAAATTGTAACTTAATAAATAGAGGTTTCTTATGTACAGTCAGAACCTCAGGTTTTTTCTCTGATGTTTTCATATGTTCCTCTATGAAACTACTCGGATAGCCCATCTCCATCAAGGAATCGTGAATATATTCAGATTTCTTTTGTAATAGGTCATCCGTACATATCTTTCTTGCTCTGCTCATAAGACATTTAACAACATCTCTTTTATATTTAATGGGCACTTAACTAAGGAAGTGTGTATGAATGTGCTTTTTCTATACACGCTTCTCCCAAGTGACCTATCTTCTCGCCTACAATGGTTATCATTGTGTGTAGACCATTGAAATATAATTATACTTTATTAAATGTTTTACAATTGTTTACCCATACACACACCACTGTATATACACATATATTTTCATATTCAGTTATCTACGACCAAGAACGTAATCTGATGAAAAATATACTCTGTTCAAAGTGTTTAACAAAAGTAGACTAATATTTAATTGGTGGATGGTGACTAGCAGTGGAATCTGGGATGCGCATTTCGTCCCATTTGGGACTCATCATCTGGATGTACCTGCATTTCTCAATGAGTGATGATGTTCCCACCGAGGCTCGAACCCAATGCCCATAGTTTCAAACGCCAAAGCGTTATCCACTAGACCACTTGGGCCACAAGAGCCACCTCTCGTGCAACGGGTCACATTGATTTAATTGAATTTTAGATTTTCCCGTAGATTGATTGGACCGAAGTGCTCGGTCTCAGGTTGACATGTCGGCTTCTTGAGCAGATGTTTCGAAGATGTCTGGGCATTTAATTGGTGGATGGTGGCCCAAGTGGTCTAGTGGATAACTCTTTGGCGTTTGAAACTATGGGCAATGGGTTCGAGCCTCGATGGGAGCATCATCACTCACTGAGAAATGCAGGTACATCCAAATAGGACGAAATGCGCATCCCAGATTCCACTGCTAGTCACCACCCACCAGTTCACTTCTAATTACATACCCAGACATCGTCGAAGCATCTGCTCAAGAAGCCGACATGTCAACCTAAGACCGAGCACTTCAGCCCAATAAATCGACGGGAAAATCTAAAATTCAATTAAAGTAGACTAATATTTGAAAGTCCGAGGTCAAATTTCGATCACAGCTCATACAACTTTGTTTATTATACATGTTGATGCCTGTTTCATGACTCACATGATTGGAGAAAGTTTTTAAAAACAAGAGATGTCATTTTTATGTAATCTTTGTTACTTTAATTTCGATTAATTTGCCTGAAGAAGTTCGGACCAGTTTGCCGAAAGAAACGTTGGAATCACTCATTTGAATTTCTCTGAGATTTTACAAATACAATTTTTACAAATATCTACTTCTCAGTCGGTGCCCAATTATTTTGGAACTATTCGTTCAAATCTTGATCACAGTTCGTAAGAAAATGCAATTAATGTAACAAAATTAATGAAAAAAATCAAGTAAATTTTACCAAGGTAAGACAAGATTAGCAATGGTTTCTTACTGGTCGCTTAAATTGAGTTTTAATCGTTCTATCGCAATCGATTCAATGACACTTAGCAGCCTCAAGTTGTTTTGAATTTTAATTATCTTAATAGATTCAAGTGTATCTAACAGGTGGTGAGTAATGGTATCAATAAGCACGTTCGTATCTTCCATACGCAATTTTCTTGAGATAATTTCAGATCTCTAGTCACAAATCTTTCTTTCTGTTCATCCAGTGTATATGCTTTGGCAGGTACATGCAAATTGATATATTCTTTTGGAGGTAATTCTAGAATATTTCCTAATTATTTCTAAACACAATAAGAAGCTTAAGAACAACTTTTACTCCTCTCCCTAAATTTACCTGCTCGGGAACATACACCAGTTCAATATAGGCACATCGGGTTCAAATTGGCTAATAAGTTAACATTTAGGAATCTTTTTCTATAACCTATCGGGTACCGAAAAAATTAACAAAGACCACTAAGTCTTAGCAGAGGCTTAAAACAATCGGAGCTCTGTGTGCAAAATAAACAAATCCAGCCACTGTTACCACTCGAACCTGCAGTGGGACCTATAAATCTATAAATACTGTATTACGCCTTCTAGATGGAACCTTTTGTCGTGTATTTATAAATTTCGAATTATTTAATATTGCCCTTTGGTCTCCATGGCGCAGATGCATCCACTCCTTGTGACTTATGATTTCCAATGAAACTGTTTTGATCTTCGTTACTACTATTCCTTTGTCTCACACCTCTGTTTACTGTCTCTAATATGCATTTCTTCTACTTTTTTCTCTTGCTTTGTGTGCTACATGGAGTGTGGCGACTTGAACTTCGGCACATCAGTGCAAAGTTCTATGTCGAAAACAGACAGACATTTAATATTGCACTTGTGCATACAAATAAGTATCTTCAGGTAGTTAAAGTTTCAGTCAGTTGTGCTTTATAGTTGCAAGAAATCTATCATAAATCTAACTGCATTTCTTTAATGAAAACCGATAATTAGAGCTTCATCTCTACGGTAACCAAATACCGATATTATTTAAACGCATAAAAACTTGGTACAATATGGCACCAAGAAGGATGTGCCAAACAATAATAATAAAACAATATAGATTAAAAGATATATATATATATATAAGTAGAGAACGGATAAAGAACTTCATCTGGAAGGAAAACAGTCATGCTTAACAAGTTCAAACAGTATTCGTTAACTATCATCGGGGAGGGAAGAAAGAAGGAAATTGCAACACGTGTAATAGCACGCGATAAGTTTCATTAATTGTTTATTCAATTCATTGTGAGAGGGCTGAGATACTGCCCAGGTGCCCAGAACGAAGCAGGTGGTTTTATTAAGGCACCACCCCCGAGCCTTTGACTTGGAGTCTAATCCGCAAGGCAGCGGAGCAGCATCAGGAGCTGCATTCCCATGGTTGCCGGTGACCCATATGAGTTCATACGCCATTTGATCCGATTGGATACTGGAGCCCATGTACCCCAAGGTAACTGCTTTTAGTTTAACCTCTATCCAAACAACCTTCCTGACATGGTAAGACCTGCAGGGACAGGGACCAGTCAGTTTAGCATGTTGGGTCATTACGGTATTCAAGCCCGACCACCACGACAAGGTAGCAGTTATCGGCAGGGACCGACAATAAATAAATTACGAAAAGATCAGCAAATAAATACCAACTCGAAATTTCAGTTTATAAAAAACACTATGGCGCACATTGATGTTGTGTCTCCTAGTTGACTGCCTACATTATCCATTTGATCAATAGGTTACAACCGACAACCATAAATTGACAACTATATTAGCTACGTATTGCAAACATCTATCGTATCAAATTTCACACCATATTATGTAACATTTTATATTCGCCTACTAATCCTATAATTATGCACCCTTTTCCAATATCTATTACACCTTATGTATTATTCTATATATGACATTAATTATTTTGCCACTTGACATTAAACCATGATTATAATCACAAATATTTTAATTGCATTTCATACTATTATTATTTCATGTGTTCACACTTTTGATCTAATTCCCTCACCGGATATAATTTCTTAAAAACCATATATATATATATATATATATATATATATATATATATACAATTGTACGGCTTGATAATAAATTCGTTGAAAAGAGTCTCTTCGCTGAATATTGTGTTCTTAATGCTACAATGGGAATTATTAAATTATTAATACAATAGACAATATCTAAACTGCTGAAAAGTTCTAAACAAATCGTTGAGAGAAGTGCATTAGTTAGACATTGGATTTATAGAGATTTGACTGATCTCAGGGTTGACACAGTTACGGACCGACATCACTAAGAGACATTAAAAACCAAGGCTGTTTCATTCTAGTCCTCGATTCCTCACTAATACAATACCCAGAATTCTGTGAAGGAGTAAGCCCAAGACTGTCAGGTTACTCAACGACCACATCGCCATTCAGCTACACACGCTAAATTGCATGTATACAGCTCTTGCAAGCATCCGAATAAATAAAAAACAACCGGGATTCTTTCCCTGATGAAAATTAATCGAATGTTTGCACAACCCCAAAACAAAATTTATTGAATAGGGCCACTCCAGTATGTATATTGTTAAGTTTAACTGGTTTCTAATAATTGAGTATGCAGCAGCGGTTACACCCTGCAAATGTGTGAAGAAATCAAATTTCTTTGTCTGACAACGATTTGAATAGAGAAAATTACTATTACTATATCGCAAAGATGAAAGCTGTGCTAAATGACCCGTTGAGATTTAAAGTTGACAGTTGCCAGAAAGATAAGACAGATGCAGTCGAAAAACGTATCACAAACGCCTTGAGAGATCTTCTAAAGAAGAAATTGATTGACAACAACACGTACAATGATTTGAAACCTCGAGGGTCCCGCTTGCCACACATGTATGGCCTTCCGAAGATACACAAAGAACAAGTCCCCCTGAGACCCATACTTTCGATTATCAACTCGCCCCAACATAAGGTGGCACGTTGGCTTGCGGAGAAGTTGGAACCTATTCGTCAGCGGCTAGGCGTGCACACGGTGAAAGACTCATTTCATTTCTCTGAAAGTGTGAATCACATGAACGTTCTACATAACTTCATGGTGACATTTGATGTAACCTCCCTATTCACAATGATTCCAGTCAATGAAACCATTGAAATCATCTGTCAGCAGTCCGATCTTCTCCCACTCCCAGAGTCTGAATTCAAACGCCTACTGCTTATGTGCACCATGGATGTGCAATTCCTATTTGACAACACGTTTTACCGCCAAATAGATGGTGTAGCTATGGGCAGTCCACTTAGCCCTGTTTTAGCAGATATATTCATGTCTAACCTTGAAAGAACAAAGCTGAAGCATGCAATCGACGAAACATCTTCCTACTCTCGTTATGTTGATGACACATTTATAGTGTGCAAAAATAAAAGTCATGCTTCACACTTACTAAGATTATTCAATGGTGCACACGCCAATATTGACTTCACTATGGAACACGAAAGTGACGGAAAGTTTCACTTCCTCGACATAGCCATGGAACGCCTAGAAGACGGTAGTCTTCAAAAGTCAATTTATCGAAAGCCCACATGGGAAGGACAATACTTGCATTTTAATAGCTTTTGTCCACATAGCTTTAAACGTGGTCTAGTCAAGACTTTGTACTATAGAGCGAGGAGAATATGCTCTACAGAGAAACTAGAGGAGGAGTTTGAGTTCCTTGAAAATATATTGAAGAGAAATGGGTATCCTCAAAGGTTCATCAACAAGTATGGAAGATCTGAAGTCACAAAAGTAAAACAAATCACAGTGGAAAAAAAGCCAGTCTACCTTCAGCTTGATTATAAAGGTGAAAATATTGCAGCGATGATCAACAGAAGGCTGAGTACATCACTAGCCATAGCGTATCCTGCAGCCAAGCTCGTTCCCGTCTATCGAACAACTTACTCTTTGGTGCAATCAAAAATCGATAAATATCCTTCTCATGTTACCTCCAACTGTGTATACAAATTTACATGTATCTGCGGGAGCAGTTACATTGGAAGGACAGAAAGAAGGGCATATCTACGATTTTCTGAACATGTACCAAAAAGCTTACGTCTAAAGGGAACAAATGCTTTAAACAGTGCCATCACCAGGCATCTTCTCGACACGGGTCATGAGGTGGACGTCGAAAAGTCGTTCAAAATTATCAATAAGCAAAATAGCTCAATTCTCCTTAAGTTTGCTGAAGCCATTTCCATCAAGCGCCTGAAACCTGATTTATGCGTCCAGAAAGAAGCGGTTATCAGCCTTGCTTTGCCCTGGTAACTGGATAATTTCACCTCTCTTTCATCCGAATGTGAAATGCTAAAAGTTTTCCATTGTGTTGATTATTATTGTTCGGAATAGTGGTTAATATTGCATATTTATATATGTATATATTTTTAGTGTATGAGTATACTGATCGATTGATTTTTGTTTAAACTTAACTCTGTGCAAGTATGTTAAAATTGTTGTTGTAGATATATTTAATAATGTCTTTGCCATGTAAGCAGCTGACGAGAAGGCAACGAAATAAAAGATGGTACCATTTTATTCTGCTAAAACTGTAGTTCTTGCTTTGTTCAAATTCATTAAGGGGAATAAATGTATGAAATATATTCTTTTCATTTGATGTAAAGAAAAGATCATTGACTACCATTTAGGAATTACTCAGGTTTCCAGAACAGCTGAATCGCAAAACGCAATAGGTAAGAGCTTCGGACACACTGAGGAAACCAATGAGTGACATCGCGCACCAGATCGGCGCTCGAGTGGAAACTGAATGGAACGAGTTGGGCCTCTAAGGATGACGTGAAGGAGATGAGGGCTTATGTGCGAACATGAAGATAGATAAACAAAACTGAAGGAAGCAAGATGAAATGGAGGTGTGGACTTGAAGCCTTCTGTTTCACTCGGAACCTAAGAGAATAATAATAGTAAACTACTGACAAGGGCACTTGACAGCACACAACTAAGTTGCCAGTTTGAGTTTGTGTCAACAAAAGAAATTAAGTGAGATTATCTGGTAGAAATCGCTCAGCTTTATAACTTGAAAGCAATTCCTCATCGAAGTGGACGAAAAAGGATTGAAACAGAGAACTCCACGGGTGAAAGTCAACTAACTCCATCAGTAGCTCTAAACTTTAAAGGTATCAGTAAAGTTTTTTGAATTCATATTTCAACATTCGATTTAAACTAGTACTAGTCGATTCCATCTCCTAGTGTATACAATTATTCAGTTACTTTAACTGTATAGGCTAACACAAGGAAATTCATTTCGAAAGTTAGTGACACAATGACATCTAGACATATTTTTCATTAATATAACCGGAAATCAGGAACGACACACAGAAAATATTGTGTTACCAATATACCATATCTTGGCTTAACAAATTAACAATTGATAAGTATCAAATGAAATCTGGGAAAATAACAATATGTACAAAAGAAATATCACATTGAAAATACAATGAAGAAATTATATATGTCCAAACCAAGTTCATTTTTAACGGTTTGAAAAAATTTGGGCATTGGGTATATGATATTCATTTTAATATATATATATATGCTGAGATTTTGTAAATCCCGGTTTAATAATACTTTGAGAAAGCTATTAGCATTAAATAGCGAAACGTCAGTAAAAACAATCTCGTTTTGTTTTTCATTCATTGGGAAATACAAAAACCTCTATTATAATACAATGAAGAAAGTCACAAAGAAAAGCAACAAGACGAAATAAAACACAAAACAGTGAAGCTAATGATTCGACGGTAAAAACCAATAACCCATGGGTACCCTATGTAAAAATATTGTTCCACAACTTAAAAAAAAGAATGAAAAAGCTAAAAAGAAAAGGACTCTTTCTGTTGCACGTCTACGACGGGCTAGAGACGTAAGACGTTTAGACTGATTCATATACCCAACCATTTCTTTTAATTCAGAATAATTAGAAATAATTTTACTAGAAGAATTTTCAAGTAATTCAGCATTAGCAGCACCACGTCGAACCTCCTCAGCCAATATTCTAGCATAAGTTGTCATATCTTGAGTGAGTTCTAATGAATTTTGATACTGTTCTTTCAGACTGGAAAGTTTACCCTCATTTTCATTTCTGTTAGATGAACGATTGACGAGTTCTTCTCTTTCAATGATTTCTAATGTTGAATTGGCTGCGAAAATCGCTCTACGATATCGATTCTAGTGTATATAAGAGCGAATAGTTTATAAACAAGGATGCACAATATATCCAGAAAAGGAATATAACTATATGAACACGAAAATACTAAGTGTAAAAACAGATAACAGACGAAATAACACATCAATGATTATTTAAAAAACAGAGAAAATTTCTCAATCACAGCATATGACTTTACTAATTTAACAAGGAATTAACCAGATGTTATAACAAAACCTATGGAAAAATACACCTCTTTTTTTCTGAATAAGATCTTAACCAACTAATCCTGCAGGCAAAGGTTAGGATCAGGTTTATTATTTGCGGCAATACACTACAGTATCCTTTGGGGACCAGAAATATTTAAGTCGAAATATATGTAGTCTGCTTGATTAGTTGATGATGATGACCTTGCCCATAAACATGAGCAATTGAAACTCAGTGTTTAGATGATTTCAATAATTGTAACAACACCAAATTGCTACGAAATATAGTCTTTAAACCTTTTCTAAAAAACAACATAAGAATACTGCATACAGACTTAGAGTTTTAAAGAAATCCAATGGATTTATACACACAAAGTTTAATTTTCCAGAGGGTTAGGTACAATAACCAACATTTAAACTTACACAGACAACTAACCACTAAAGAACTCTAAAATGAAAATAGTTGCCTTGTCCAATTCCCGCAAGGAAATATGGAAATCAGTAGATGACACGAACCTAAAGGGTTTTGAATTGATAAGCTATTACATTATGAGTCTGCTACGCGATTCAAAAGCCTTACATTTATATAGGCTTAGGTAACCTAGGACCTTCAAATATAAAGTGCCGCTCACATCTTAGTACACAAAAATATCTATCTTGCGTAAATTTTAAATGGCTATCGAATTAAGTGTATGTTCAACAATGAAAAAACACTGTCCAGATTACAGATCTTTTAATAGCATAGATTTAGAAGTGGTTTAAAATATATTCTGAAGTTTAAGCACCTCTCGTATTATTTTATGGGTGATTTTATTGATAAAAGTACATTTAAACGCTCAAGATAAGCATATCAGTAGCCAATTGGTCCCATTTTCCAACCACCGACCAGTCAGTTATACATTTGAAATCTACTTTTGTTACTTCTTTGACAGTGGTTAATTGCTATACATAGTTTTTTTCAGATGGCAGATATGTCACACACTTTATTTCACAAGTATATAATGTTTAGTATACACGAAGCAAAAGTGGATTTACAAAAAACACTCATTACCTGCAGCACAGAAAGTTGTTTCTTATTATGGATAACTGCTTCATAAAGAGACCTATTTGTCGATGAGATGTTTCCTTCGTGTTCAAAACTTTGTAGTTCATCCAAAGTCGAATTTATAACAACAAGATTTTCTCTAATTTTGGCTTGACAATAATCTAGTTTTTCTCGACAGGATTTTATATTACTAACACTTTTACTGATACTTTCAATTTCAGAAATCAGTTCTTTTGTTTTAGAATCCAATGCGATGACTTTTTCAAGTTTGTTACTAATCAGTAAACGTGTCATATTTGTCATTTGTCAGGATTAGATACGTATTACCTTTCAAAATTAAGTAAATATATTAGATTAGAGCTTGATTTAATACAGAATAAAAACTACAATTGAACCACCAAACAATACCTTGTTCATACGCGTACGAAAACCAAATTTGCCTTTATAAACTGTTATCTGACCTAGTAACTATCAATGTACAGTGAAGTAAGAAATCATATGACAGTGGTTCATATCACTGAAGTCAGAATGAAAACTTGCTTTAGTTTATACGTTAAAAGACAGCTATATTTAGGTGAAGTTACACTATAGCAGTCACCACCAAGTACCTTTCAAATGACCTAGTACAACCCATCGTAGTAAGGCAATGTTAGGGTTAGTACATTTGTTAATAAACTGTATTCCCACATGTATACACAGTTTTATTACTGAGTTAACAATAACAGATAATCCAACATTTAGACAAAACTAGGAAACCAGATAAACAACATATGACGAACTCAATACATGCATGGCATTCATGATGAGTGATGTGACTGGCTGCCTCAATGTGATTTTGAAGGTTCATTGGTCAAGTTATTGACAGCGGTTGATAAGCTTAACCTCATTCATATTTATACTCGCTTTTACATTAAGCGTAGGAAACAGTTGCACTCTCTAAGTTTCACAACTAAAAAATACATTCAAATAAGCTATACAGCACTGAGATATATTAGGTAGTCTTGTAAAGGTGGACGATGGTGATGTTAGTTCAAATCAGTGAGTGACACAGTTGGTTACTTACGTAGGCTCCACAACGCTAATCGACACCAAATAGCAACCAACATTTTCTTATTGGACTTATCATATAAGTTTAATATAAATTGCTTAGAGCTAAACGTAATTCTACTGTCCGGCTATATTGTCTGTTTTCGACATAGAACTTTGCACTGATGTGCCGAAGTTCAAGTCGCCACACTCCATGTAGCACACAAAGCAAGAGAAGAAAGTAGAAGAAATGCATATTAGAGACAGTAAACAGAGGTGTGAGACAAAGGAATAGTAGTAACGAAGAACAAAACAGTTTCATTGGAAATCATAAGTCACAAGGAGTGGATGCATCTGCGCCACTGAGAACGATTTTGAGCCATGTCACCAATTGTTCCCAACCATAGATTTTTACCGTCCCGAGGACCCCAGCCTGGAAGTCTACACCTTCCTATGTGGCTTAGACCAACTGTTGTGGATTTCATTGACTGGTGCCAAGTTTTTGTTTGACCGCCGCTAGCTTTCTTCCAGCCTGACCCTATATCCGCTAACATAGCTCGTCGAGGGAGGCGATGGCTTGGCATACGTAACACATGTCCTAACCATCTCAGTCGATGTAACTTCACGACTTCGTCGATTGATTTACCCTGTTTACCTAGAACTCTACGCCTAACCTTAATGTTGCTCACCTTATTATGCCACTTTACACGGGAAATAGAGCGCAGGCACCTATGATCAAAGACAGCTAGTCTTTTCATGTCTTCCACTCTCAGTGGCCAGGTCTCACAGCCATAAAGGAGGAAGGAGCGGACTGATGAGCAGTACACCCACCATTTGGTCGATAGTCGAATATCGTCTACGCCAGAGTCGGCGTAAACTGGCACATGCGAAACGAGCCCTCCGTATCCGTGCTGAGATTTCGTCAGAGATCAACCCGTTGGGGCTGATGGTACTTCCCAAATAAGTGAAGCGGTCAACGTGCTCTACCACTTCACTTCCTATTTTTAAACTAGGCGTCGATGTAGTCCAGTCCTGTAACATCATCTTGCATTTGGCGGGAGCGAATCGCATGCCAAACATTCGTAGATTGCGGCTCAAGGTGTTTAGAAGACTCTGCATTTCGTCAGCGTCTTCGCCTAGAAGGACTATATCGTCTGCATATTCCAAGTCAACGAGATTATTCCCTGGTAGCAAGTCAATCCCTGAGTCGCTGAAGTCACCTAGGGTTAAGTCCATTAACACATCTATGATGAAGTTGAATAGAAAAGGGGATAATGGGCATCCTTGACGGACACCACTGGTCGTCATCAGTTCAGATGACAGCTCGCCGTAAGCCCTCACCTGGCTGTATGAGTACGAGTAGAGTGCCTTAATCAGTGCAATATATTTTCTCGGAATTCCCTTTACAGCCAAGCATCTCCAGAGAACTTCTCGATCGACAGAGTCGAATGCTGCCTTTAGGTCAAGAAATATAATGACTGTTGGACGCCGGTAGGAATGCCTATGTTCTAGAATCTGTCGGAGGGTGAAGATATGATCAATACACCCTCTTCCTGGTCTAAAGCCTGCCTGGCTCTCTCGTGTTTGTGCCTCCCGAGCACCACTCAGTCTACGCATGATTATTGAGCCTAAGACTTTAGATACTATATTAGTCAAGCTAATCCCTCTGTGATTATCACAGGAAGACTTGTCTCCCTTCTTGTATATGGGGATAATCAGTGACTTACACCAACCCGATGGGACTTCTTCTGATTCCCAGACGCTGCCTAGTACCTCAGTTAATGCAGACAGTAAGCTGTCTCCACCGTACTTAAATACCTCTGGAGTCATTCCATCAGGTCCCGCTGCTTTGCCTAGTTTCAGATTGGTGACAGCTTTAGTAACCTCAGTTAGGGATGGAGGACCTGTGTCTATATCCCATTCAGGGAGGTGTTGGATGCTCGGAAGGTTGAGCGTGGCTGTGGGCCAATTAAACTGCTCCTCATAATGCTCTTTCCAACGATCCAGTCGTCTATCCTGGGAGCTAATTATAGTGCCATTTTTTCCGAGATTGTCTCACTAATGATTTGTCTTCTCCCACCCGTTTCCCTGATGAGTCTAAAGAGTTGCCTGGTGTTGCCTATCCTCAAAGCTTTCTCCATCTCTTTGGCTTTTGTCACCCACCACTGTTCACGGTCCTTGCGGAGACTTTTCGTAAGTTTCCTCTTGTGCAGCTTTCGCTCCTCATTGAATTCGGAGCTCGCCGGAATAAGTCTTCTAGCATCTATCAGTTCGGATGAGGCGGTGGAGATCCAGTGGTTTTTACTCACCTTTGGGTTTACCTTATTCACAGCTTTTACAGCTGTATCTATGGCTGCCTGGATATTTTTCCAAGCTTCTTCAGGGTGAGCACAGCTGTCGAACACAGATATGTGTTTAGCTAGTTCTTCCTCAAATACGGATTTAGTTTCCTGATCGAGCTGGGGACGTGATGGTTTTACCGCCAGCTGTTTCCTACGTCCGTTCAGTCGTAAGCACACCCGAGCGCGGACCAGTGCATGGTCGGTATCTACACACGTGTTCCAGAAGGAGCGACAATCTCCTACCGACCCACGCCAACGATAGCTTATTGCTATGTGGTCTATTTGTGTCCAGCGTTGGTTTGATGAAGGGGGTCTCCAAGTCAAACAGTGTCTCTCCTTGTGTTTGAAGTTAGTGCTTACAAGAAACAAATGATTATCAGAGCAGAACTGTAGGAGACGGTCACCGTTGTCGGTTCGCTGGCACGGAACTCCATAGGTGCCACCGACATCCTTCTCAGATTGACACAATTTCCCTACTTGAGCGTTAAAGTCACCAGCTAGAACGACTATGTCTGAGCGTTTAGCCTTTCGCACCAAACTAGACAGCTTTTGGTAGAACTCATCCTTCGTTTCATCTGAACTGCAGTCAGTGGGGGCGTAGGCGGAGATTACGAAAAGGCATCGGCGAGTAGTGCAGTCCTTCCTCCTTCTTACTGATCCGTTCAGACGGACAGCACACATTCGGCTATCTACCGGGATCCAGTCAAGCAATGTCTTTTCTGCCCTAGTACTCAAAGCTATCCCTACGCCAGCTAATCCTCGTGAACTAGCTGTGGCATCTCCTGACACCCTCAAGGTGAATTTTGCAGATTCAACCTGTTGGCCAGGTGGGGTTAGGTGAATAACCACACTTGGGTCTTGTATGCGTGTTTCTGAAACACAGCATACATCAATGGCTCGAGATGCCAGGGTCTTGGCTAGTGATGCTTGTTGTCCTATTTGGCAGTGTCCTAACATTAAAAGCTATATTACCCCCAAGTCGTTTTCGCAAGTCAATTACCAGTAGCACAGTCAGACATACCCCTCCATTTACCGAGTCACATAATAACAAAAGACTTTAAGGATGGTTGTTGCTTGCATATCGCAATGAACCGAGAGGCTAAACTAGCTAGGACGAATGCTCCTGCAGATCGTTTGGATAGCATTTAGACTAAAAGCATTTACCATCATAGTGTTAGTCGCTCACATTATGTTGGTCATAGGCTGAAGTTGTAGTGATGGTGAATAAGGATATAAACGCAGTATGGCAGTTATGCTGGAGAAGGGGGTTGGAAAAATTCAACCTCGAAAATCGCACATTCCGACTTACCTCGCAAGGGTGCGCAGCCGGCGGTAACATCTTAATACGGAAGTTAATCCACTTTTTGATGTTTTTTCATAATCTCTACTTACGAATCAACTGGTTGCAACTGAAACTAATTAAAAGATGAGTTCTATCAAAAACAGTCTAGTTTGCTGTTGAAAGCTAAAGGCTCAGATATAGTCATTTTAGCAGGTAACTTTATTGCTGAAGTAGGGAGGCCGTGACAAAATGAAAAGTATATTAGTGGCATCTATGAAGCCCCACGCTGACGGAACAACAACGGTGATCATATTACATAGTCCTGTTTACACAATCATCTGTTCTCCGTCAGTTCTAACTACAAACACAAGGTGAGATATCTTCTAACCTAGCGGCTTCCACCATCAAATCAAGGATGGACCCAAATAGATAGTGTAGCTATTAGCTACAGACGGAAAGGGTCGATAAAATACTGTTTCGCCTTCTGGAACACTTGTGTAGATGCTGATCACACTCTTTATTGAAGGGAAAAATAAATAAATGAGTGGCTGAAGCTGACAACAAGACTTATCTGAGGTAGCCTCGTATAATATCTAGTCAGAGACAAAAGTAAGGGCCGCTAAGTAAGTAAAACCGATGATTGAAGAAAATGCAGTACTATAAGTCATCTACATGAGATAATATCTTCTAGAACATCTATGTGGACCCACATCGTGCATCAGATAATTAATATATCCCTGGTGACTGACTGGCTTTAACGTGTATCTTTCTACAGATGCGCAGCATTTCGAGTTGCCACACTCCATGTAGCACACAAAGTAAGAGAATATAGTAAAGGGAGATTCAAACGAGAGATAACAAACAGAATTGAGGCAAAAAGAATAGTAATATGGACATTATAAATCAGAAAGAGCGAATGCATCTGCGCCACTGAGAACAATTTTGAGCCACAAATTGTCTCCAGCCACTGATTTTCACTACCCCGAAGATCCCAGCCAAGAAGTCTACACCTCTGTACGTGGCTGGTTTGGACTAGCTGTTGCGGATTTCATTGACCGATGGAGCCATATTTTGGTTTCACCACCTCTAGCTCTTTTCCAATCTGATCCCATGTCAGCTAACATCGCCCATCGAGGAAGGCAATGACTAGGTATGCGCAACATATGTCTTAACCTCGCCGCCTAACCTCAATATTGCTCACCCAGTTATACCAACTAACACGAGAGATAGAACACAGGCACTTATGACCACAGACAGCTGGTCTCTTCAAGTCTTCCACTTACAATGACCCTGTCTAACAGCCAATCACAGAGGAGGACGGAGTGAACTGCTGAACAGTATACACGCCCTTTGGTCGATAGGCGAAGATTGCGTCTGCTCCAGAGATGGAGCGAGTTGGTGTATGTTAAACGAGCCTACTGTATCCGTGTTGAGATTTTGTCAGCGGTCTACCCGTCGCGACTGACGCAACTTCCAAACTAAGTGGAGTGGTTAAAACTCTCTACCACTTCACTACCTATCTTTAAGCCAGGAGTCAATGTATTCCAGGCCTGTAGTATCACCTTACATTTGACGGGAGCAAGTCACATGTCAAACATTCGTAGATTGCTACTTGAGGTGTTCGAAAGACTGCATTTTGCCAGCGTCTCCACCTAGAAGGACTATATCGTCTGCATATTCTAAGCCAACGAGATTATGACCTGGTAACAAGTCAATCCCTGAGTCGCTGAAGTCAGTAGTTAGGGTTGATTCCATCACGGTTATAATCTGGAGATTTTTAAGCGGAAGCTAGACAATCATGCAGAAATGCAAGGTTTGTTTCTCAATGGCTTATCCCCATAAAACTTGAAACCACACTGTCAATTGATAAGCGTACAAACTAAATCCCCGCGACCTATTCTGCCTTCTCTCACTCTATCTTTTCCTTAGGTCACCTTTATTATTCCACTTATCTCAACCTATATTATCTACACTATAACCCATTATTTTTATTCTTATTATTATTACTACTATTCTGCTTTTTATGACTACACCGAATGACCAACGGGAGTTAGGTCAAACTCCATTCACGGCAGCAATACAGTCCTAACATACTGAATACTACAAACCACATCTCGACCAATCCCCGCACCATTCCTCCTGGAGTCTACCAGAGCTAAAGCAGTCGAGTGGCGGGACTTACTAAACAGAAGCTCACCAAAGATCTGGAACCTCTACCTCACAATCAAGAAGCGAGCTCAAAGAAATCACTGGTTTATACTAGCTCGTAATCAGGATATTGGATACCCTATTCTAGTCCTAACCCTAATTTAGACCTAGACATATCCCACTCTGACTCGAACCATAAGTCAGGGTGAAACTTACAACGGAGACTACGAAAAGCATCCTTTTGTAGTGTTTAGGGATCTGACTGGTTGGCTCAAGGTAATTTGGTTGTGGTATCTATTCTTCACTGTTGCTATTTGGCACTTGAAAGTTAACTTCATATTTCCTCACTTGCACTGTGCCATTAGTTTCACAGCAAATCACACGCACATCCCGAAAAGTGACAAAAGGAAACAATAAGACCCTCATTTATTAGGGGCTGACCTTCGGAGTTAAATTTGGCCGCTTTTCAAAGGTCATCGGACCTGAATTCAATGACTTTGAAGTACAGCTGGACATACACATCACATTCTGTTGAGATTTCGCCTAGAAATTTGTTTTGTCCATAACTTTTAATAAAGTTGTATTATATATTATTTGGATTGATGGGGATTCCCATTTTCTGTCCGCGTCATATGATCTGACTCCGGCACACTCTTAGCATATTGGTCGCAATGATTAGCGTGTCAAAATATCGGTGTAATGAGGAAGACGGGAGAGTAGGGGGTAATGTCATCCACACTAATCGTTTACTCCACATAGAAGCTGCACCTTTCGTCATAGTATCATTCAATGAAGACTTCACGCCTCAGGATATTAATTCAGCCTATTTTCGTGTGAATAACAGTCCTTTTTGACAGTATATGGAAATCACCTCTAAATGCTAACAGAACCTTCTGTGGGAACTTAAGTTACCATGTAGATGTGCTTGTCAATTTACCTGTCGTTGGACAGGAATTATGGTAAGCTTAAGAGTTATCTCTTAGTGGATATAATACATATTTGCACTGATTGATGCAGTGCAATATGGGTTATGTGGATTCAATGTATAAAAGATACCTCTTTCAGTATTACACCATTGTGTGCTTACCTGACTGCTAAGCTAGCAAATGTAGGTGGTTCTCATGACTGTCTGTCTTCGATACAGAATTTTGCACATATGTGCCGAAGTTCAAGTCACCACACTCCATGTAGCACACAAAGCAAGAGAAGAAAGTAGAAGAAATGCATATTAGAGACAGTAAACAGAGGTGTGAGACAAAGGAATAGTAGTAACGAAGAACAAAACAGTTTCATTGGAAATCATAAATCACAAGGAGTGGATGCATCTGCACTAGCCATTGAGAACGATTTTGAGCCATGTCACCAATTGTTTCCAAGCATTGGTTTTTACCGTCCCGAGGACCCAAGCCAGGAAGTCTGCATCTTCCTACGTGGCTTAAACTAACTGTAGTAGATTTCATTGACTGGTGCCATGTTTTGGTTTGACCGCCACTAGCTCTTTTCCAGCCTGACCCCTATATCAGCTAACATTGCCCGTCGAGGAAGGCAATGACTAGGCATACGTAACACATGTCCTAACCATCTCAGTCGATGTAACTTCACAACCTCGTAGATTGATTTCCCCTCCTTACCTAACACTCAAATGAAGCCTCACTTCAATATTGCTCACCTTATTATACCACTTAACACACACGGGAGATAGAACGCAGGTACCTATGATCAAAGACAGCTAGTCTTTTCATGTCTTCCACTCTCAATGGCCAGGTTTCACAGCCATAAAGGAGGAAGGAGCGGACTGATGAGAAGTACACCCACCATTTGGTCGATAGTCGGATATCACGCCAGATATTACGCCAGAAACGGCGTAAACTGGCACATGCGATACTAGCCCTCCGTATCCGTGCAGAGATTTCATCAGAGATCAACCCGTTGGGGCGGATGCAACTTCCCAAATAAGTGGAGCGGTCAACGTGCTCTAACACTTCACTTCCTATTTTTAAACTAGACGTCGATGTAGTCCAGTCCTGTATCATCATCTTGCATTTGGCGGGAGCGAATCGCATCCCAAACATTCGTAGATTGCGGCTCAAGGTGTTTAGAAGGATCTGCATTTCGTCAGCGTCTTCGCCTAGAAGGACTATATCGTCTGCATATTCCAAGTCAACGAGATTATTCCCTGGTAGCAAGTCAATCCCTGAGTCGCTGAAGTGAGTTAGGATTAAGTCCATTAACACATCTATGATGAAGTTGAATAGAAAAGGGGATAATGGGCATCCTTAGAGGACACCACTGGTCGTCACCACTTCAGATGACAGCTCGCCGTAAGCCCTCACCTGGCTGTATGAGTACGAGTAGAGTGCCTTAATCAGTGCAATATATTTTCTCGGAATTCCCTTTACAGCCAAGCATCTCCAGAGAACTTCTCGATCGACAGAGTCGAATGCCGCCTTTAGGTCAAGAAATATAATGACTGTTGGACGCCGGTAGGAATCCCTATGTTCTAGAATCTGTCGGAGGGTGAAGATATGATCAATACACCCTCTTCCTGGTCTAAAGCCTGCCTGGCTCTCTCGTGTTTGTGCCTCCCGAACACCACTTAGTCTACGCATGATTATTGAGCCTAGGACTTTAGATACTATATTAGTCAAGCTAATCCCTCTGTGATTATCACAGGAAGACTTGTCTCCCTTCTTGTATATGGGAATGATCAGTGACTTACACCAACCCGATGGGACTTCTTCTGATTCCCAGACGCTGCCTAGTACCTCAGTTAATGCAGACAGTAAGCTGTCTCCACCGTACTTAAATACCTCTGGAGTCATTCCATCAGGTCTCGCGGCTCTGCCTAGTTTCAGATTGGTGACAGCTTTAGTAACCTCAGTTAGGGATGGACGACCTGTGTCTATATCCCATTCAGGGAGGTGTTGGATGCTCGGAAGGTTGAGCGTGGCTGTGGGCCAATTAAACTGCTCCTCATAATGCTCTTTCCAACGATCCAGTCGTCTATCCTGGGAGCTAATTATAGTGCCATTTTTTCCGAAATTGTTTCACTAATGATTTGTCTTCTCCCACCCGTTTCCCTGATGAGTCTAAATAGTTGCCTGGTGTTGCCTATCCTCAAAGCTTTCTCCATCTCTTTGGCTTTTGTCACCCACCACTGTTCACGGTCCTTGCGGAGGCTTTACGTAAGTTTCCTCTTGTGCAGCTTTCGCTCCTCATTGAATTCGGAGCTCGCCGGAATAAGTCTTCTAGCATCTATCAGTTCGGATGAGGCGGTGGAGATCCAGTGGTTTTTACTCACCTTTGGGTTTACCTTATTCACAGCTTTTACAGCTGTATCTATGGCTGCCTGGATATTTTTCCAAGCTTCCTCAGGGTGAGCACAGCTGTCGAACACAGATATGTGTTTAACTAGTTCTTCCTCAAATACGGATTTAGTTTCCTGATCGAGCTGGGGACGTGATGGTTTTACCGCCAGCTGTTTCCTACGTCCGTTCAGTCGTAAGCACACCCGAGCGCGGACCAGTGCGTGGTCGGTATCTACACACGTGTTCCAGAAGGAGCGACAATCTCCTACCGACCCACGCCAACGATAGCTTATTGCTATGTGGTCTATTTGTGTCCAGCGTTGGTTTGATGAAGGGGGTCTCCAAGTCAAACAGTGTCTCTCCTTGTGTTTGAAGTTAGTGCTTACAAGAAACAAATGATTATCAGAGCAGAACTGTAGGAGACGGTCACCGTTGTCGGTTCGTTGGCACGGAACTCCATAGGTGCCACCGACATCCTTCCCAGAATGACACAATTTCCCTACTTGAGCATTAAAGTCACCAGCTAGAACGACTATATCTGAGCGTTTAGTCTTTCGCAGCAAGCTAGACAGCTTTTGGTAGAACCCATGCTTCGTTTCATCCGAACTGCAGTCAGTGGGGGCGTAGGCGGAGATTACGAAAAGACATCGGCGAGTAGTGCAGTCCTTCCTCCTTCTTACTGATCCGTTCAGACGGACAGTACATATTCGGCTATCTACCAGGATCCAGTCAAGCAATGTCTTTTCTGCCCTAGTACTCAAAGCTATCCCTACGCCAGCTAATCCTCGTGAACTAGCTGTGGCATCTCCTGACACCCTCAAGGTGAATTTTGCAGATTCAACCTGTTGGTCAGGTGGGGTTAGGTGAATATTCACACTTGGGTCTTGTATGCGTGTTTCTGAAACACAGCATACATCAATGGCTCGAGATGCCAGGGTCTTGGCTAGTGATGCTTGTTGTCCTATTTGTCAATGTGTGCTGACTTCAAATGCTCCCATATGAAATTGATACCGTGGCTTTAGGGGACTATCAGCGGTGAATTTTTGGCTTTTTTCTTATTTAGTGGACTTAGAATGAAGAGGAAATGAATATACATGAAATAGAGGAGTTGCATCATTGGAAGAAATGCAAGATGATTGAGATGAAGTTGAAGGGAAAGATGAGTGAGGATTAGAGAATTTTCCTCTCAGCTACGTGTCGTAAACCGTTAATGCCCAGCTCTTGCTACGCTCGGGCTCACGCTGTTCCTTGAAGTTTCTCAGAAACGCTTAGTAGTAACGGACGATAAAACCAAAACACCAATTGGTGACTCGAGGATTATTTATTGTTACACCAACATATAAACAATGTTACAACTAAGGTCTGTGAACAAATATTACAATAATAAATTACAATATTACTTCTGACGGTTTTCTGCTGACTTCTTTCTGAACGGCGACCGATTAGACGATGACTGTCGTATTGATGCCTCCGCGAAAATCGGGGAAGGTGATTTTGAGCAAACAACCAAGAATTGATCGTTCAATCTTCAACTACATTGACATTTCCTGTGCAATTCGGATTGTGATGGCGATTGTTACTTCCCGCCTGGCAACACCGTGGATTTTGTTTGGGTGACCGCAGAGCCCAAGGGATAACTGCTTGAGGCCGGTCACACGCTGCCTGTTTTTGTTTCTTCTTTATTTCTCGGTGTGTTTTAGTAGCATATTTATCACTTCTGCCATGTGACACTGCAGCAGGAGGCGCGGTCATTGTTAATCCTGGCTCCGACGGATATTTTGTGAGTATCATAGTATTGGACTGGGCGGCTGCTTTTTGTCTAGTCGCTATCCAAACAACCTTTCTTGCATGGTAGGACCCCAAGAAACACAAGTCTCAGACAGTATAGCTTGTTGGGACATTGCGGTGTTCAAGCCCGACCACCACGTCAAGGTAGCAGCTTTCAGTCGGGCCTCATGACTGTTGCAAGTGTATTATAGTGGGGAAGGCAATAACTCGTTTGATTTTCCTCACTTTTTCACCCAGTGCATAAATTCAGTGTATGGTATTATTATGCACGTTGATTAATCCACAATTGTGTTGATAATGAGAGCTGAACCCAGTTATCTCTATTATTACTAACTTACCGTCTGTTATACTACTGATATTGCAAACGTAATACTGCAGTGTTTTTGATCACCAAAATTAAAGATGAATTTCTTCTGAGACTTCCATTCACATAGAGCAGTACAGATGTAGTGTCACGTTTGAATGTCTAGGTTGCATTATATGACACTGTTATCCTCATCAACACAACAGGTCTGTGTATCCTACAAGTCCTTATGTTTGCTGTTAACACTGCATTACTATTTAGATTTGAGGCATGTTCAGCTTATATTTGATGATTGCAGATTATTAAATGTGAGAGTGTAATTTCTGTAGGAATCATAAAACTCTGTTCACTAGACATTACTGAGATTGTGGATGAATTGTAAGTTACACACTTGCGGTACTTGCTTAAGTGTAATCTTATTCAGCGTAAAGTTGATCTGCAAGTAAGCTTGATGAAAAAGTGACGCCTCAACAGCATGGATGTTCCATAAATTGTCCTGAAATTCGAGTATAATCCTCTAATACTGGAAAACATATGAGGTCTATTTATGCATACGGTGTCAATATAAAAACCAGCTGTGGACAACAAATACCTTTATCTGCGTGAGATATTACTTAGTATTAACAAAATCAGTGTATTCGTAGTGTACGCTAATATGTGAAATTATCTTTCATAACTTCGTATTGTGCTAGTCCTTACATGTACTTTATTTTTTCAGGTACACGGAGGTTGTCGAATATGAAATCAGCGGAAATATCATTCGGTCAAACTAACGTTAATACTCTTCATCAGGATTTTCTTTTGTAAATTAATGAAATGCTTTATATACTCTTCATTTTTACTTCCTCTAGACTTTTTCAGTTCATTGCTATACTATGTCTTTTTGTAATAAATGAATTCGGAATAACAAACGCTAAGCTTAGTTAGTGGGACGGAGATTTACTGTAATATTATGAGACTGTTACTCAAGTCATTAATAGGATTTCGTGTCTGCTTCTACACAATAGCACATTGTAAAAGCTGAGTAAGGTTTAGCAAGTTGAATAATAATTCTGTACTATTCGATACGCTAAAGTCTCCTTATCTAGCCGGTTGCAAGTCTGTATACTGTTAAGCGCCAAGTATGCAGTACAAGTAAATGTAGTAACTTAGGCTTGATAGCTACTTCACTAATCTGTTAATATGCAGTGACATCATCAAATAGAATGTTCACTTGACAATGAGCTAAGAAACAATTTTTATTTATTTCTAATATGCCGTTGAATCATAGGATGTTATCTAATATCCATCATTTCTGTGATCAAAAACTGCGGTATTTGCATGTCTACTTTATAGATGTTAAATAACCTACGCCTGTATGCATCTAATTACCTCCAGTATTCCCTATTCATTTGGTGTGTGTAAACTAAACAAGTCTTTCATAAATTCTTCCATAAATGCCAAACTTTCTAGTGTTACAAGTGTTAATAAGAGTTGCTTCCTTTGTTTCAAATCGAATGACGTATATACGAACTAAGGGAAAGTTACTCTTACTTAATCTTCAACCTTCACTTAGAGCCTTTAACGATCCCAAACAGTTCTCCTATAAACACAGTAGACGTACTTTAGATGCAGCTACAGTCTTGCTTCACGACATTTTCTCCAGTATAGACGATGGGGCTAAATTCGCTGCACCTTCCTAGAATACACATCTGCTTTTGACTCAGTACCTAGAGATATTCTGTTAGATAAGCTTGCTGAAACTCAAACTGAGTATTGGATTGTTAGATGGCTTCATTCTTATTTATCAGGGAGAAAGCAGTACACTGTAGGTCAGGGGGAAGTCGTCCATTACCAATTGTATTTTTGTTTGATGAACTTATTGTACGAATGCATACGAAAAGGACTTTTTCAAGCACGCGGACGATCTAACTATTTCAATGTCTGTTAACTACCAGCTACACTGTACTAAGATGAACAGCTGTCTATTAGGAGTCAGAAAATGCTCTTAAACTAAATCCTTCGAAATGTCAGACTCTAATTTTCAGTTCTCGATGTAAAAGAAAGTTAGGTGAAGGTGTTAATTCCTATGAGCGTTGCGAAATTGATAATAGTGATATGGAAATCAAGTCTGACTTTAAGTATCTCGGACTAATTTATCACAGCGTATTGGCCCTAAATGTATGCCACATGCAGGCATAATGTTTATGAGCTAGGTATGCAAATCAAGGTAGACGCTTGTACGGTATATTCATTATTTATAAAACTAACTCGTACGTAAGAACTATGGTTTGATCAGTTATACAACGATTAATACATTTAGACACAATTAACCTACGATGCTTACTTCTATGACGCATTACCTGAAACTACATTAATATAGTTTCCGCTGAAGGTAATCTCCTATAGCTACTACCTTAGCGGGCAAATTAACGTTATCTTTGAATAACGAAGTAAAAGCGGAGATACTGAAAACTTTCTTGGTAAAAAGAGCGTCCCTTACTCGAGAAAATTAAATATACCCTAGTCTCCACAAAAACGTTCGGAGGTATTCATCCTATCACCTCAAACGACTCACTATTTGCAGTCATTTAAAAAGTAAAAATAAATTTACCGATGGCAGCGTGCTTATGACTTCTAGATATCATAATGTACCATGAGGAAAACGCTTTATCCATGCGGTTATAACAGTCAGATGCGCGAAATTAGTCCGAAACACAAAAACTACGATTCTCAGTCACAGAACATCCTACTAAGCTACCTAATCGTTTAATCGTATCAACGGATGTTTCGCCAAAGAAAAAAAGGCTACCGGTTCAAGGAAAATTTATTTAGTTTTTTTAAAGATCGTGAACATCTGTGTTTATAGTCACGGAAAAATCACAACTTCGAGGAAACCACCGATCGTAGACTACAACCCGAAACGTTATTCTTCCTAATTAATGTCTTACCTTTAACTGAGATAGTTCGTACACTCACCAGGCCCTCGTATTTTATCCGCTTTGCAACCCATCGAATGAATGTAAAAACACTGGCTCTATTATGGGCAATCCTAGCAAGTGCATTTGGATCTAGTACATCAAGCAATAATAAGCATAATTAACGCTTACCCATAAGGATTCCAGGTTCTTTTAGTTCCCTAAAACACATAAAAAGGACAACAGATTCATACTTTTCATGCGGCTCAACCTTATTTGACTTAGATTCTCTCACAATATACTTTTTTAAATGATAACAGACAAACCGATGGTATATTCACATTCTCAAAAAGCTTCAAAGCTTTTTAATAATAATAATAATAATAATAGTATATTCTCATTTTGTACATGAGAGACGCCAGTTTACAGGCATCATCAATATGATAAATTACATATACGATTAGCAATCATAATTAATAATAATGTTTTAATAAAGTACACATTTTTTCCTACTTGTGTAGGACACACCAAATATACAGGCATGGATAAGCATAAATTAAATTTCATAAATTCGGTTTATGGTTAAGTTACATGGTTGCTGGCGTTTTTGTTTTAATAATAATTATAATAATGTATATTCTCATATAAACATATAAATTTACATGAAAATGCATGCCATTTTTTTAGGTCTGTGGGAACAATATGATAACCAGTCATTCAATGGAGCACATCATGAAATATAGGAATGTTGTCTTCGCATTAACAAAAAAACCCAAGTAAGTTTTGGATGGATTAAAAATACTTGGGAAAAAATAAAGCTTGAAGTAATTCCTCAATATAACCTGGGTGTGTACAAATCCGAATCTCATTTTTGATTTGATTTATATCCAAATTGGGTAATAAGGAAGCTATTTTTACAGATACGATCAGTTATGTTATAAGCTACAATCGTGAAGTTGTATTACAAATTGATACTTTTCCATTGGTATAAGAGTATATTCCACAAATGTAATCCAGGTTGCGTCGTGGAGAAAGTTAATTCGTTATTAACCAGGCAACTGAAAGATACGGGACCAATAATGTTTGCAGATCATTTGTCATTGTAAATGGTCAAATATCCACATTATTCATTCTCATTCAAAAAGTCAAATGGAAGCTGAAATGGTGAGAGAAAAAAGAAGACAAACAACAGCAACGCAAAAGAAAGCAACGGGAGTCCTTAAGGAGTGATTAATAAATATACACATATATATTCTGTTTAGTAACTGTGGTTATTTTGGTACACAAACTAACTAGTCCCGTTATGCTAACTTTTATATTATGTGTGAACTAATATTACTGTCCTGTGTAGAAATGTTAATCATCTAGTTCCAATAATATTAAAATTTATAATTGTAGTTTGCTGTAACTACACGTTTAAACAACTTAAAATATCTATGTAGGGTGAAAAAGAGGGTGTAAGAGTCAGACGTATAAGTGCATTGTCATCTTTGAGCAGTCTGGTGACTGAGGAGATGAACACTGGAAGTGTGTTTGCATCGCGCACATTAGCTGGTAGTCTATTCCAAATGACTGAAAACTTATTTAAGAAGAAGTTGTACCGCACGTAAGTCTGACAGTGCTCCATAGCAGCTAGGTTGTGATGATTTCTAAGATTGTAACTGACGACAGCGGTAGGTTTAGTTATTGGCTCGGAGGAATGCAAGAGAAGATTAGTTAGCTTATAGTAAAAGATTAGGTTTAGCTTAAGGCGTCTTTTCCAGAGGGGTTCTAATCTTAGTCTTACGCATCTCTCATGGTATTCCAGACTACTTTCTAAACCAAGAGTTCTTGAGGTAAACTGCCGTTGCACTCCCTCTAATTTAAGCTTGTCATTTTGTCTTAGTCCGCTAAGAATAAACGGGCAGTATTCTAAGATAGGTCGGACACATACTTTGTATAATAAAACCCTAGTTTCACAACAAAAGAAATTGCGTGTTATGCATCCTATCAGCCTACGCGTTTTACGTCTGGCATAATCAGTCTGTTCAGCGAACGTTAGGTTACTAGAGTATCTAATACCGAGATCTACGACTGAATTGAGCTTAGCTAGTTTTCGCCCATTTATTTCAAGGTTTAGATCAAGCTTACTGTTGCCGATACAAATCCAGCCGCATTTGTCAATGTTAAAATTTAGGCAGGATTCAGCACACCACGTTGCAAGGCTACTTAGTTCAAGATGTATTTTATCTACCATATCGCTTAATTCATGAGTGTAGCAGGAGTAGACGACTTTGAGGTCGTCAGCATATAGGAATGGTTTACCTGAGGTGAAGCACTTGCAAATGCTGTTAATGTAAACTGTGAATAAAAGTGGACCTAGGACACTACCTTGCACGACCCCACTTGAGATCTGCCTAGGGTGAGACAATACAGATCCAACTTTGGTTATTTGTACCCTGTTGCTTAGAAATGATTTTAACCAGTTCAGTAATGGGTTGCGAATTCCACAAGAGTACAGCTTCTCAAAGAGAATACTGTGAGATACCATGTCAAATGCCCTAGATATATCGAAGTATAGAACAACGACTAGCTTACGTGCTTCGCGATTACTAGTGATGCAGTTGAAAAAGTCGAAGTGGCAAGTAACGCAGGATCTATTTTTGAGAAATCCGTGTTGAGACCTTGTAACAAGATCCTCCCTAATTAGGTAGTCTGACAATTGATCCTTTACAACTTTCTCCATGATTCGTGAGATAACTGGGGTTATATTTATGGGTCTGTAATTGCGGACGTTTGCCCTATCACCAGATTTGTAATGTGGAATTATGAAGCTAGTTTTCCACTCACTAGGGTAAGTGCCAGTGTCCATAGATATTGAGAAGAATTTAAGAAGTAACAGGGGTATATCACACCCACTGTTTTTGAAAATTATCGAAGCGAGGCCATCCGGTCCCGTACTAGTGGAAGGTTTAAGGCTTTTAATTGCTTGTACTATTAGTTGATTAGTGAACACAATGCTTTCAAGGGAAGAGATAGTAAGGGGAGCGGTTTCACCAGGCATATGTGTTTCTAAACTAAAGTTTGCAAACCAATCACTGAAAGTTCACAGATAGTGGCAGGTTCATTGTAGATTACTTTGTCGTGAAGTAAGTATGGGATTTCCCTCGCTGACTGCATTCGTTTTTTAAGAAGTGCCGTTAAGTTATAAACTTTGGAGGTACTTTCAAGTGCCGTTAACTCTTCGTCGAGGTCCTTTTGAGAACGTAGGCGCTTGATAGATTCAAGAGACTCGTGGATTGAGAGCAATAGTGATATGTCCTTAGTGGAATAGTACTGTTTCTTCAGTTTCCTTAACTTATTACGGTGTGCCCTTGGAATATATTCAGTTCGGTGTCTACTTAATTTCACTATTTTATTTGGGGCAACTGTATCTAGACAAAGGGTAACATTCCTGTAAAACAGGGTTACTAAGGCCTCCAGGGAGTCAGTGGTAAAATAGTCATCCCATTGACAGAGTCGAATAAGTTCTTGGACTAATCCCCAGTCTGTATATTTGTAACTACGACATATTGTGCTTCCTGAGTCTTGTTTGTTTCCTGTATTTAGTGGTGAGAAAGGCAGAGAGCAGAGTACCATTCTATGGTCACTACTGGAAAATCTATTACCAACATAAGTGGATACTGGGATTGTGTCATGACAAAAAACAAGGTCCAAAATGTTGTCCCCACGAGTAGGTGTCTGGACGTGTTGTTGCCATCCATAACAGTCTATAGTGGCAAGTAATTCGTCGAAGCGTTGGGGGCCGGAACTAGTTAGCCAATTGACTTCTGGAAGATTGAAGTCCCCTGCAATTATTTTGTAATTAGCACTAAACGAGGATGCATGTGCAAACGATTTAGCTAATAACGCATCAGTTTCTTTTGTTGCGCTTGGTGCTCGATAAACACAGCCTATGAGAAGTTTGTACTTATCTCCATGTAAGACAACCCAGAGTGAGTCAGGTACATTATTCATTGTTTCATCTTCCACCTTACTGACTACAAATGAGTTATGTATATATATGAGACATCCTCCACCACGCTTGCAATCTCTGTTTGCACGGTGTACAGTGTAATCATCGATACCTATATGCACATCAAGTACTGAGGATGAGCACCATGACTCAGTAATCAGAGCTACAGTAGGCTTGGCGACTAATAATAATGTCCTTAGTTCAGATATCTTATTGATTAAGGAGCGTGCATTAATTAGCAATATCGTGAATAAGTCACGGGATACTACAAACTGGCTTAAAATGTCACCATAACCTAAATCTATTTGTGCGTCAGCACCGCAAGAATTTATGAATGAAAAGGAGGTCGGACTGGGTGTCTGCACATCGGAGTTGGTGTGCAATGAGGTGGTCCTAGGTGCCATGGGTCGTACCAGTGATTCAGGACACCTGGAAAATTTACCATGTGTTCCTGGATATAAGGGTAGTACAGGTTGGGCCTAGGTTGGCGGTTAAAAGGCATAGCATCAGAAGGTCTACCCATCCAACTGCTATTCGTCATACCGGTATACACCTTCGGGTTGTTTTTATAACTTAAAGGGAATTGTGAAGGAAGGTGCTTTGGCTGCAAGACTTTAGGAGTCTTGGAGCCTGACTTTCTATAAGGTGGAGCATGCGGAACACCTCCAGATGTACTTATGTTTCGAGAGGAGTTTTTCGTAACAAGTGATGGTTTGTTGGCATTCTTACTCTCAGCAGGCTTATTGAATACAAAGTATTCTTCCCCATCATTAGTCTCAACCCTGCGAAATTTGTTCATCGTGGTGAGGTTACTACGTTTGGGGGGAAATTTCTTAGAACAACTTGCAGAAGTTCTAGTCATTTTAACATCTTTCGATGAGGCTTTGTTTACAGGGGTACTGGTATCTAAATCAGTTCCTAGTTCCATTGGCAGGTGTGGTTGTTGTGTAGTTTGCTGAATGCTAGTTTCAGCACTAGGTGTCTGTTGCTGTGCACGATCCTTATTTGGTAAATCAAAGCTAGAGCTAGAGGAGGTGACCAGGTTATTACTACGCATTATTCTGCGCTGACACGGTGTTTTATCCTGAGCTACGGTTATAGACTTATAACTGCTATTCAGTCTTAAGTGATCCTGACATTTAGTAAACTTACTAGCATCAAGGGAATTACTGAATTTAAAAATGATTGGGCAATTAGCCTGGTTAGACTTTTTACGAAGTCGTTTGCATTCACATGGAACACTAGCCATGCCGCAACAAATCAGGATTTTGTGTCTTACAGTTTTCAGGGGCAGAGAATCTGGGACGTTGTAAACTATAGCTTGGTGAGAAGAGGTTATACGCTTCATCACCTCCGTAGCCAAGCAGTCAATCAGATTTTCAGCTTTATTTAGGTTGTCTGGAGATATTTTAGGATGCCTTTCTAAAAGACAGGCTATTGGGTCTAAATTCAAAAGCTTATTTTGAGTTACATCCAGTAAACACTTAACCTGGCCAATATCAGAACGGCTCTCCGTGGTATTTGAGATTGGCAGTGACATACTATCAAACTGATCTAATTTTTTCTGAATTTCACTTACTTGCCTCTGCATATCTTTCAAAAGGAGGTTTAGTTTACAGAACTCAGAGTTCTCTAACAGAACATCTTTCACCTGTATCACAGGAGTGAGATCTGCACTCAAACCATTTTGAGAGCTAGTAGTTGATACTGTATTACGAGGCGGTAATGCAGTTATAACCGAATTTAAGCCACTATCTAAAACAATTGTGTTTCTACGAACACGTTTTTTAGAGATTTGGACCATAATTTCAAGAATTATATGACAATAAGCAGTAAATAAATTTCAGAGCAAACACGTGCAAAAATGTCACCAATTTCGAACGTACCGCCAGATGATGTGACCATTAAGATTTCGGTA
>CALYDD020000185.1:0-20768 GCA_944472135.2 Trichobilharzia regenti | reverse complement strand
TTGTATGCATCCTCGCCACCGGAAACTGACCGCAATATGATCAATCTGAGTCCAAGCTTGCTTCGCAGAGGGAGGACGCCAGGTAGCGCAAAGCTGCAGATGACGGTCCCCATTATCTGACCTGCGACCATGTAGTCCCCAGTGATCACCTAGACGATTCTCCTCTGAGCTTAGACGCCCGACCTGTGCATTCAAGTCCCCAGCCAGCACTACGATATCCCTCCGACCCGCTTGTTTCAAGAGATCGCTCAGTTGGTAGTAAAACTCATCCTTTATTGCATCCGGGCTGCAATCCGTCAGTGCATAGGCAGAGACAACAAATAGACACCGCCTATCTGGCCTACTACTCCTTACTTTCGTATAACCTTCTAGCCTCACAGCACATAAACGACTGTTAATGGGAATCCAGTCGAGCAGTGCAGCTTCGGCTCTAGCGCTCAGTGCGACACCGACACCAGCTACGCCGGATGCCGACGCCACAGGGTCCCCGGATAAGCGCAGGTGGTACATACAACTAGAACTTCCAGATGGAGAGGATAGTCGAAGCACTTCACTGGGATCTTGAATGCGGGTCTCCGATAGCGAGGCTTTCCAAAGTTCTTGCCAACCCTGCCTGTTGTCCGATTTGCATCAGCGTCCGAACATTGTAGGTAGCCAGCTTGAACGCAGCACGCGGTTTCAGGATATCTGTGTTAGATGTCACATTGGGAACAACCATTTTGAGGACTACTCACTAACATCTCGAAACGCCACGGATAGGCTGGGAATTTTGACAAAGGCGAAAGGCTGTCGAAGGTTAAGAAGCCAAGGTTAGCAAAGGTACAATACAGGAAACTATGCATTAGAATAAAAGTAGGGTAGGAAGGAAATAAGTTGCTTGAGGGATCAACATTGCTTGGAATCATTTTTACTAGCGCGCGTTGAGTTTCAACCACTGTGCCACTGACGCATAGCGATTGCACAGCTTAAGAATGATATCGCCGGATACAGTAACTCTTTGCTGAACGCCTTTTCTTGTATAAAACCCAATGAATAATGATTTTCTAAATGAAACTTAAAGTTAGACCATATAATAATAATATATTTCGTATAAACGGGTGCTTACAAGAAATGCATACCATTTTTACAGGCACCATCAGTTATGCTATAAATTACAATCGTGAAGTATTATAAATTAATACTTTTTCAAAAGTTTAAATTGTTCGGTAATGGTACAAGCGATCAGAACATCAAAGCTGAGCGACAACCTAAACTTCGTTCCGTTTCACGCTGATAGTTATGATCAACTAAATTTTATATTTAAATGGTACCAGTCACTGGGATATAGAAGCGTGCAGTTGATGAGAAGCTGAAGAAGTGAAACCCGGTAGTCAAAGTTATTTAAACTAACATTTAAAACAAGATGTATCATTTCTACACTAATTGTATCAACCCTTAGAGAAGATATTATTGTTTAACATTGACTGAACTTTGTTATTGCTTTATTTAATTCTTATTATTACTATTTATTGATTTCAAGCACGCCAAACTAAGTAATAAAATAATAAAACAAAGAATTCAACAATAAAATCGATGATGGACAACAGAAATGAAAACAGATAAACATGCTGATAGTGCGCATTCATTGTTACAGAAATAGATAAAAGTAAATTGAAGAATAATCTCTATTGCTATGGATTCTGAACGATATTCAATAACATCTTACGACATTACGTAGCATGAACTTTACAACCCTTCCCTGGCAGTTACAGTGTACTGATAGATGTCAATCCAAGACTATTCTTCATACCTCTTTTACCTTCACCACATTGACTATTCAGCTTCTTCTGAAGGCTAAGTGGAGAGAATTAGTGATATGTATCCACATATATATATTTATGTGTGTGTATGTTGGTCTCTCTTTCTGTTTGCTCGCTTAGTCTGTGTCCATTTCACTTGTATGAACCTGTCTCCTTTAACAATGTATATTCCCCTTATATTATATATAATATGAGTGTTTGTTGACAGTCCGTTGCTTGGTGACATATATCCATATTATATGTGTGGTCGTTGACATGTCTGCTATATTTCGCTATGTATATATGGATCGATACTTCATTATAATGAGCCATTCATGTTAAGACTGTCTATTAATTTGTTCACACACTTGTCTGAACATTCATATATATATATATTTTGCATTCACAATATTGTGTGACCACTTTGGTGTGATACCACTTATTGCTTCTCCTTGTGTTTGGAAAATAGAAGTATCATCGCAAACCTAGTGGTCTTCTGATTTCCGCCTTCTTGCGTCAGGACTATTAAATTCTCGACCAGTACATAAAAATAATTTGGCGATGAGTACATAACAATTAGTTAGGATAAACGCCCCCCTAGACTTTGATGAGTAGAGATATGTCGTATTAACGGATTCTCAATGCCAGCTGACTAAGTTCGATACAAGTAGCCGCTTTAGCATCCTACAGTGTATCAGAAGGACAATTTATTTTGCATGTTTCATCACAAATAGTCGATGTGAAAAATACACTTAGTGTCCTTTTGTCAAATATTAATAATGAAGATTTGTTAAGCACTTAGGAATGAATAGAAAGAGTTTCAAATATGCAATAGGTAATATACTATTATTATTGTTCCCTTAGGTTTTGAGTGGAACGGAGGGAGGGCTTCAATAACACATCTCCACTTCGTTCTATTTTCTGCTGGTCTCTTCATCTGGGTTCACGACTGCCCCTAATCTTTTATCTCCTCTTCGCACGATCTCCTCCATGCCAACCTCGCACCGACGACCCACTCTTCACTTCCCATTCGGGTTACACTCGAAAAGCTTGGTGCACGATGTCATTCGACGGTCTCCTCAGAGCGTGTCCAATCCATCACCATTCTCTTCAAAATATTTGTTAGGCAGTAGTTTCTGGATTGTTTCGCTCCCAGAGTTGCTTATTTTCACACCTTTCTGACTAGCCATCTAATCATCAATATGGATCCAGAGAAGGTGACAGCCTGTTGGAAATGCTTATGACAACACGGGCGCCATGTTCCGAACTCATATACAAAAAAGGAATTAAAGTGGGTTTTGAAAGTTCGAATTTTGTTGTTTTTGCTAACTGAGTGGAGAAGGTTTCCAAACTGATTTCAGAGTGACGAAGGTCTATCTTGCCTTTCCGATCATCATTTTGATATCCGCATCCTTGCCGACTACCTGTAGTTGAAACGCTGCTGCCTAGCTAAGTAAAAGAAGTAACCTCTTTCAGATTTCTTCCGTTGATATTGATGGTGATGACAATCCTACTGTCTGCCTGTCTGTTTTCGACATAGAACTATGCACAAATGTGCACCAGTTCAAGTCGCCACATTCCGTGTAGCACGCGAAGCAAGAGAAGAAAGTACAAGAAAAGCATAATAGAAACAGTGAGCAGAGGTGTGAGACAAAGGAGTAATAAAGAAATACAAAACAGTTTCATTGGAGATCATAAGTCACAAGGAGTGGATGCATCTGCGCCACTGAGAACGATTTTGAGCCATGTCACTGTTATAACTGTGGGGAATTGAATGATAGACGTTTACACCTTATTCTGTCTGCGCCTGAACTAATCTGTCTATCTGCTCGTCGTACCTTCCGACTTAGTCAAGCACGCAAATATCAATAGACAAAGGCTGGACTGTGACTGTGTATTGAAGTGCAACAACGATAAAGAAAGCCATGGTATTTATACATTTTACAACAATATGGACAGCTAACAGCATTTGAAATAATTTATCTTAATAGCTAATAACAAAGTGCGTGAGAGATGATAATATACCATATGTGCGAGGTTGACAGTCAGTAACAAAATGTGTGGGAATGATAATATACCATATATACAAAATTAGCAGTCACTACCAAAATGTGTGAGAATGATAATATACCATATATACAAAATTAGCAGTCACTACCAAAATGTGTGAGAATGATAATATACCATATATACAAAATTAAACAGTCAATACCAAAATATGTGGGATCCTATCAGTCACCAATTGTTTCCAACCATAGATTTTTACCGTCCCGAGGGCCCCAGCCTGGAAGTCTACACCTTCCTACGTGGCTTAGACCAACTGTTGTGGATTTCATTGACTGATGCCAAGTTTTTGTTTGACCGCCGCTAGCTTTTTTCCAGCCTGATCCTATATCCGCTAACATTGCTCGTCGAGGGAGGCGATGGCTTGGCATACGTAACACATGTCCTAACCATCTCAGTCTTTGTAACTTCACGACTTCGTCGATTGATTTCCCCTGTTTACCTAGAACTCGACGCCTAACCTCCATGTTGCTCACCTTATTATGCCACTTCATACGGGGAATAGAGCGCAGGCACCTATGATCAAAGACAGCTAGTCTTTTCATGTCTTCCACTCTCAGTGACCAGGTCTCACAACCATAAAGGAGGACGGAGCGGACTGATGAGCAGTACACCCGCCCTTTGGTCGATAGTCGAACATCTCGTCTACGCCAGAGTCGGCGTAAACTAACAAATGCGAAACGAGCCCCCTGTATTCGTGCTGATATTTCGTCAGAGATCAGCCCGTTGGCGTTGGCTGATGGTACTTCCCAAATAAGTGAAGCGGTCAACGTGCTCTACCACTTCACTCCCTATTTTTAAACTAGGCGTCGATGTAGTCCAGTCCTGTAACATCATCTTGCATTTGGCGGGAGCGAATCGCATTACAAACATTCGTAGATTGCGGCTCAAGGTGTTTAGAAGACTCTGCATTTTGTCAGCGTCTTCGCCTAGAAGGACTATATCGTCTGCATATTCCAAGTCAACGAGATTATTCCCCGGTAGCAAGTCAATCCCTGAGTCGCTGAAGTCACCTAGGGTTAAGTTTATTAACACATCTATGATGAAGTTGAACTCATCAGTTCCCTTTATGAATTTCGACAAAACAATAAGAAGACAGTTAATCTGAAACGTGTAATGTATTATCTCATGGGGAACGAGAAGGCAGGAATACGTTCAACCGATAACAAGATTCTAGAAGATCTGGATTTCGCAGATGATATATGTCTAATGTCACAAAAATTCAAAAGACTTAGAGGTAAAAACCAACAAACTGACAGACGAGGCAAGCAGAGAACACGGAGACGATGAAGATAACCAACCAACCAACATCAACAACAATCACCATCAACGAGAGAAATTTGGAAGTCGTCACTTCCCTCACTTAATCAGGAAGCATCGTTTCAACAACAGGTGATAGCATGTGGATGAAGATGTTAGAGCCAGTCTGAATCGAAAAGGTAAGATATGCCTTCATCATTCTGAAATCAGTTAGGAAATATTCTTCTCTCAGTCAGCTTAAAGAAGGAGATTTTGATTTCCAACACCAATGTTAGGTCAGTCAGATCTTATGTGTATGGTTCATCACATCACGAAAAGCATTTCCAACAAGTTACAGTATTTTATCAACAGCTGCCTTTGCTGACGCCATAATGAAGATCAGATGTCAGACTGGCGAGAAAGAATTAGTAACAAGAAACTCTGCAGTGAAACAAATCAACTAAGATTGCATGGAGGATTTAATCATGAGCTGACATCAGTTAGAGAACCACTGGAAAACCTGGGAGTACTGGACAGCTGTTTCGTCCTAGTTTGGGACGTGAATTGGCAGAAGTTAGAATTCAAGGACCATTGGATCGGGTCCCAGTGGCTCAATGGTCTACGAGCTTGCCTTGTAACCAGAAGGTCCTGGGTTCGAATCCCGGTGGCTGCGTACTGCTGAAGAGTCCCAAACTAGGACGAAACAGCTGTCCAGTACTCCCAGGTTTTCCAGTGGTTCTCTAACTGATGTCAGCTCATGATTAAATCCTCCATGCAATCAAACAAAATCCCTACAAAACCAATACTTGAAAATCAACTAAGAGCCAATTGTTCACCAAATATGTAGGAGCAAATGGAGATGGATTGGCCATAAGCCATCGAGGAAGTCGTCGAATGACATCGTGCGTAACGCAGGCCATCGCTCGAATTAAACCCAAATAGGAAGCGACGAGTGGGTTGCCGGTGCGAGGGTGACATGGAGGCAGTTGTACAAGGAGAAGAGAAATTATGAGCAATCAGCTATATAGATCAGCAGAAAATCGAACAAAGTGGAGATGTGTTTTTGAGGCCCTATGTCCCAATCGGAACCTAAGAGAATAGTAATAATAATACTTCCATACAAAGAACGGACCTCGGAAACCTCACGGAGAAAAAGTGGCATTCAGTTACCCACGAACTCAGTTAGAAATAAGCTTTGTCAGTTAAAGGATCCTGTGGAGCTAAATAAACAAAACAGTTTAATTCATCTAATATCCTGCTGCAATGATCGTCGGGTTAAATACATACGTCAGAATAGTAGAACTGGGTCAGTCAGACTAGCCGAGAACAAAAATCTAGATTAGTTGACCGTAATAAGATAATAAATCTAGAGGACGGTTCAGCTATTACAGCCCTGCATGCAATCACACACACACACAACCGTACAATAGGATGATGGGATAAGATGAAAGTTCTGAAATCTAATATAACAGCAGGGTGGAGACAGAGATTGATAATGGAAGCTTTATTTATCGAATCAACTGCAAACACGTGCGATACCTGTCCAGCTGGACATCTGAAAAATTCCACTCCCTCTACAGTGAACAGGTAGGAGTAAAGAAAAATATGAAACGAAAGTTTAGACGTTGTATAGTTATAATTGATATGATTAAGAACAGCACTAATTTGTGTTCGAAACTTTTTCATCGAGTAAATACTGGTTTGCAGGGATTTGATTGGTTTCAGGGTTTCATCATGAACTGCCATCGTTCAGAGAAGCATTGGAAAATCAACAGGGAGCATCGGATTGTTATTTCGTCCCACTAGTTTGGGACTTGACATCGGTATGCACTCACTACCAGGGTTCGAACCTGCGACCTTCCGGTTACAATGAGAGCACTGGGACGTGATCAAATAGCCAGTTCATGAACTCCAACTTTTGCCAATTGACGATATAGCACGGCCACTACTAGTCAATGTCCTCGATGGGGGGTATTTATCCTAACACCCGACCTGCTGTACCCCACTGGTCAGGAATTCCCACTAGAACCCAAGTAACTGACCGCCCACTTGAATAGGGCCAGCCACTAGTGAGCATCAGATTGATATTCAAGTGTTGGTTTGCAGGCATGTTGATGAAAGGTCCAAAACTAGTGGAACGGAACAGTACTGGTTTATCATTGGTTCTCTAAATTGTTTCAACTACAGGAGGGATGGACGAGGATGTCAAATCGAGAATCGGGAAGGCGAGCGAGAAACACATTCATCAACCTGAAACCAATCTGGAAATCTTCGTCACTCAGCATCAACAACAAAATTCAGTCGGATTTTCAATACAAACTTCAAGTCAGCCAGTTCTTACATACGGATCAGAAGCTTGGCGGGTGGGTCACAAAGAATATTTCCACCAACAGCCTGTTGCAGACCTTTATCAACCAGCAACTGTCTTCGCTGGATCTATACTGGAGATCAGATGGCCGGGCCAGAAAGAATCACCGACAACAAGAAACTATGGGAACAAACAAACCAATCGCCAACCAACAAATATGCAGGAGAAAGTGGAGATGGATGGATTGGATACTCGCGACTGAGGAGGCCACCACTGGGTGACATCACGCGCGCGTCAGGCCATTGCTCGAATGACACCAGGCCGAAAGGGAAGCACGCGGCGAGTGGGACGTCAGTGTAAGGGTGACATGGAGGAGATCGTGTGAAGAGGAGTTGGTTGAAAGAGTATGGACTAACATGGATGGATGCAGGCGAAAAGTACAGCAGAAGGAAGACAGAATCAAGTGGAGACGTGCAGTTGAAGCCCTATGTTCCACTAGGAACCCAAGGGAACAATAATAATTGGTTCTCTAACCCATGTCAGTTCATGATGATATCTAGTAGACAAATAAATATAGAAGAGACATTACAAGTTTAGACAAAAAATATGTATATATATTTAATCGGAACCCTATTGTATGATACAGAGAAATACAATAATAAAAGAATTTATTGCATCACAAAGTGTCTATACAAAAATACAAGAAAATACAATACAGATCAAGATCAATAACAACACCAGTATACAGTAAGAAGCAGGCGTACAAAGTCTTCCCTTTATTCATTCATCAGTGCTTTTATGATGTTTATGCTTTCTTTTCGAGTGTTTATGCGACTTCTTCACCTTATGCTTTTTTCTATGATGATGATGGCGATGGTGGTGATGATGTTGGCGGTCTGAAGTAGAGGAATAGGAAGCCGATCGACTGCTGCTAGTAGTTACTGCCTTCTCTTCTTCCATATCATCATCGTCTGAGGATTCTGTCTCTGAATGCTTTCTATTGATACAAAAAAAGAGGAAATAAAGAAATGCATTGATAGAGAGAGATGATATGATGAGATAATGGATGACAATGAATACTTACCGTTTTTTAGAGACTCGTTTTTTCTTCTTCTCTTTAGACTTTTTCACTTTCTTTTTTGCAGCTAAATGAAAGTAAACAAAAATTATACGTCCTTGAGTAGTAGTAATAATAATAATAACAACAATAATAATAATATTGGCTTTATTCTAAAACAGTACACATTTCGATGTAGTTGTGTTCTCCCAGCTGAATGGTTTATTTGCGAAGCTTTCATCGCCCTACTAAGCAACACCCTCACCTCAGCGCGTACTTCAATTTGTTGAAGTGAGCTTTTATATTTCTCCACGAGTTTATTAGTCATCTCTTCTGGTGACCAGCTTGAACATGACTCTTTGGTTGTGTTTGTGTTTTCTCACACCCTCTAGGCTACTTGTATTGGCATTGGTGCTGATTGTTACTTTGAATTGAACTTTGTCCCCTTGTGTGTGAGGTTTCCTTCTTATCGAGTGGTAAATTTTGTCTATCTCCATGTGTCTTCTGATTGACGATTCACTGGAATACTAGGCACGCTTCTAAACATCCTCTGGCTAGCATTCTTGGTGTTTCCTCTGTCTAACATTTGAACGTTGGTTGCCCCACTCGAATTGATTTCCGTGGTTGTCTGTGCGTAGTGATATGAGGGAGTGGATATCATGTCTTCTAACGGCTAGCTTGTGTTCGTGGATACGAAGACGAAGGGGACGTCCACTTTGACCAATGTAGCGTTTTTCTCAGTCGTTGCAACTTATTTTGTAGATGATGTTGGTTTTATCTTCTTTCGCTGTTGGGTCTTTTGGCTGACACAGAGTTGAGTGAAGTAATTTTGTTGGTTTGTGTGCGACATCAGTCCCTAAAGGTATGAAGAGTCTTGCAGTAATTTCTGAGATGTCTTTTACATATGGTAGGGCGACTTACTTTTTGCTTTCCTTGGGGGTCTTTAATTTGGTAGGTTGGCTTGAAGGTAGATGTCTTTTGAAGTTCCGTGAATATCCATTCTTTTGGAAGACGTCCATGAGATAACGACATAGATAAGATTTACCAATCGATAAGAAGAAAATTTCACACACAAAGGATCAAAGTCCAGGTCAAGGAGAGTAATCAGTACCCGTACAAATAGCCTAGAGGGTGTGAAAATACATCAGCAAGTCCCAGAAGGTTGATTGCTGACGAAATTTCATCACGGATGGAGAAGGGTATTTCCGCATATGCCAGTTTATGCCGTCTCTGGCGTAGACGTGTTTTCCGGCTGTCGACCGTAGGACGTGTGTACTCCTCACCAGTTCGCTTTTTCCTCCTTCTTTATGGTTGTGAGATATGGCCATTGATGGTAGAGGATATGAAAAGGTTAGCTGTCTTTGATCATAGGTGTCTTCGTTATATCTCCCGTGTGAAGTGACATAATAAGGTGAGCAATATTGAGGTGAGGCTTCGGTCGAGTGCTAGGTGATTGGGAGGGGAAATCAATCAACGAGGTTGTGGAGCTACATCGACTGAGATGGTTATAACATGTGTTACGCATGCATCCCTAGCCATCGCCTTCCGCGATAACAGGAAATGTTAGCTGACATAGGGTAAGGTTGGAAAAGAGCTGGTGGTGGTCAAACCAAAACACGGTTTCATCAGTCACTGAGATGTATAGCGGTTATTTTTGGAGGTTACGTAGGGAGGTGTAGAGTTCCTGACTGGTTAGGGTACTCGGGATGGTAAAATCCAATGGCTACAGACATTCGGTGACATGGCTGAAAATCCTCGTTGTCCATGATGGTGCAGACGCATTCACTCTTTGTCACTGTCATATCCAATTAAAAAACTGACTCTTCATGTCCCCCCCTCACACTTCTTTTTTCTTGAATCTGTCTTTACTCTCTTCTCTTGCTTTGTGAGCTACACGGAGAGTGACATCTCAAACTGTTGCTGATCTGTGCAAACTTCTATGTTGAAACTAGTCAGTCAGTTGAACAATCAACGAGAATCAGAAGCCCATTCACCCTGAGATTACCTTACAGCCTAATACTTAAACTTGTGCCAGATTACTTAAATTAACAACTCAGTAATAATGTAGATAGTATGGATTACACACCCTGGAATGTCATGCAATTACGAACAGAGATTATGGATCATGACTGAAAAGTAACTCAATTCTACTTTCCAAAAATCTATACAACATCTATCAAAAAATAGTGAAAATTTACAAAGAAAATTAGTTGACAAGGTTGAAGTCCAATTTTAAAGTAGTAAAACAACATTTATAAAACATAATAAGACTGTGATAGACAAGCCCAGTTGAAAACATCAGTTGGTCGATGAACTAAGCTTGGCATTGACAGACTGATTTAGATAATTAAGACTAATTGGCCTGTTTGATAACTATAAGTATGAACCTAATTAAGTTGTACAACTGAATCAGTTAAACTGTATCTATCCTAAGACATGGTGTGAATAAACTGACAAAAGACAAAATGATCGCGGACATGATGAATAGGGACATCAATGTTGGTTTTCTTTAACCTGAATGTTTTAATTTTGACGCTTTATTGTCGAATACGTGTCACATTCTGTCTGTCTGTTTTCGACATAGAACTATGCACAAATGTGCGGAAATTCAAGTCGCCACACTCCGTGTAGCACGCGAAGTAAGAGAAGAAAGTACAAGAAAAGCATAATAGAAACAGTGAGCAGAGGTGTGAGACAAAGAAGTAATAAAGAAAAATAAAACAGTTTCATTGGAGATCATAAGTCACAAGGAGTGGATGCATCTGCGCTAGCCATTGAGAACGATTTTGAGCCATGTCACCAATTGTTTCCAACCATAGATTTTTACCGTCCCGAGGACCCCAACCTGGAAGTCTACATCTTCCTACGTGGCTTAGACCAACTGTTGTGGATTTCATTGACGTGTCACATTAGTCTTATGCATATCGAGTTAGGATCTACACATCGTGATTCGAAATCTGTATGTCATGAACTAAAAATGATGCGTCAAGGAAACCACTTACAACCACCTGCTTTTTGTATATAATTGAGTTATATCTGCTCACCGACTCCCCTATGGTCCTATACGCAGATGACTTAAACATTTAGAGAGAACCGAAAGGCAACAGTGATACGTTCGCGTTGCAAGAGGACCTCATCAAATTTTCAGAGTGGTCCATAGAATGGATGCTCCCGATCAATGTAGCAAAATGTGCAGCTATGCGCATCGGACAAGCAAGCACAAGCTCCTACGAACTAGAGAGAATAACACTTCCATCAGTTTAGACTCACTTGAACTTAGGTGTCATAGTTAGCCACGATTTAAAAACTACAGCACAATGTCGCGCGGTGGCTGCATGTAGTTACAGGTCCTTATGGGCAATTCGCAGGGCCTTTACTAGAATCACTAGAGATATGTTTACCTCCTTATATACACCTCTGGTGACGCCAAGACTAGAAAAATGTATCCAGGCAGCCAGTTCTCGTCTTAAAGGGGACTCACACATTCTAGAAAGGGTTCAAAGGAAAGCAACATGTATGGTTCCCAGAATGACTAACTTATCATACAAGGAAAGACTACAGTTTAAATCTCTTCTCTCTGTCAAACCGTAGGTAGACAGGAGATTTGAACACAATGACTACGGACCTGACCTATTCTCTCTTTTCCTTCCCACCAGGTGGGAAGACCTTAAAGGACACAGCAGGAGAGTTCAAAAGCCAAGAAGAAATCATATTGTTGTTGAGTACTGGTTCTCACACGGTCATAAACTCTTGGAACCGACTGCCGGAAGAAGTGGTGTCTGCAACCTCAAGAATGGTTTGGACAACCACAGAAATTAACCAGAAAAAGGATTAACATAGGCTCCAAGCCCTCTATGCTCAACAAATAAATCAGAAATCTGCTGCAGACTTTCACTAAGATCTAACTTCGCCGACTCCATACTGAAGATCAGATGACCAGTTAGAAAGGATACACAACAAGGAACTCAAGCAAAAAGTAAACAACCAAGAACTTATCAGTTAACAAATATGCAGAAGGAAACGGAGGAGGAAATGGTGTACAGTGAGGACAATGTTGAATTGCATCACACACCAGACCTTCAAGGGGAAGGAATTTGAATGGGCGTCTCCTAACGCGACACCGACTAGATCGTGTGGGGAGAGTATGGAAGTTTGTGAGCAAATGTGAAGCCAGCTAAAATAGACTGCAGAGGACAGAGTGAGATGGCGATATGCTGCTAAAGACCTATATTCCGCTAGGAACCCAAAGAACAAATAATAATTAACAGTTGAGGCTACTGTCCGGAATTTCGACCTAACCATTAAAGTTTATTCGTTGATTCATTTATTTATTTTTTACTTTTTTTTGATTACAGCTTGATTCCACACTGTACTTTTGGTACAAGTATGGAATTTTCAGCGTGGATATCGGTAGCCCAAAATTCGCAGGCCGACCATAGATATCAGGTGTGCGTCGGCGTGGGCTCGAACTCCGGACCATGTGCATGGTCGGCGAGAGTCCTAACCACTGTGCCACCGACGCACATGGTACCTCCACGTCAGTTGTCATCGTATAACGTCAACTTGGCTGATTCGAATGTGAATAATTTTGATGTATGTCACAGATTTCATTACAACATGCATAAAAAGTCTTTAAAATAATCACACTTACCCTCTTTTTCTTATACAAACAGAGAAAATTGCATATGAAAAATGTAATCTAAATAAATGTATCTTACTTAGTAAATACATAAATGCGTTTTACACTGAGTAGTCTCATGGCTGCATCAAATACTAGAGTGGCTGGTAACAAAGGACTAACCAACGTTATCAGTCTAGTCCTTGGGGTTGGCGTAGACTAAATTGTCACTCAAGTTTGTAATGCGATAAACAAGCTAAAAGTGCCTCGCCATTGAAGTGTACTCTGAATTGATAGTTATAAGTAATCGGTAAGAAGTCTTCAAACTAGGTTTCGTGCTTATTAGCAGTCATCAGAAAGCAAAGTACTTATGTCCAGGGATTGCGGCAGACTGCCTCCAACAATCTAACATCAGCTAACTTTTTTCTCTTAAATAAATAAAAAAAAAAGCTAAACATTAGACTACAGGAGGTCAACAAAGAGAAACACCGAAGTAGTGAGACAGTAAACACGAGAGTTCACATAGATAAAAGACTTGACCAGTGCTAGGTTTTACTCGCAACACACTCCTATAATTGGTTGTGTGTCTACCAACCGGAAGTTCACATTTCATGGGAAATTAAACATATCCAAGAGTATATTTCAAATAAACTGCCATGAATTCATATTTTAAAACATGTAATCAGGTCAACAGACTTACCCAGTGCTGCTCGTCGCAGTTCTAATGCTGCTGCAATGATTTCGCTTTCATCAGACTGAGAACTAGTGCTACTAACATCTAAGACAACGTCTCCTGATACGCCTCCACGAAGGTAGTTCCGACACTGAAATGTCAGATGTCCAGCTGTTTCGGCGGTTAAACAGTATTCTAATTCTTACTAAACCCGCATTTTTTACAGCCAACTCGGAAATTCGTTCTAGATTCACGAGTCTTGGCTGCAAAAGTGATCAAGGAAAGATGACAAACTTACGATCCATAAGATCTGCAGCTAAAAGGCATTGAATCTAGAAGCAGCAACCAAAGGATCGAGAAGAGGCAGGACGTCCACAGGTGACCTTGCTTTATAGCGAATTCAGATCCTCGGGTCGTTGTCACATTCCCAACTAGTTGTTCAAACAAGCGGCTCCCAAATTTATAATAAATTTAATAAGGTCTTCGCTTGAAGCTACGAGACGCAAACTCTAACAATTTGGTGAATTTCTGCACATTTTCTTTTAAATCCAGCCTTTTGTTGGTGCACACCATGAAGGCTTAGACGCAAAATCTCAAATATGTTATTCTCCATAAAGTTGCTGTTTCCCAGGTTTTTGACATCTTTTTTGCAGGTAGCTCGTTTTTAACAGTGTTCCCAGACTTGTTGTTTTTTTCGAACAAAACTCTCTTGTAACAAGGTTTACCAATTTTGTTTCAAACAGTAGCTGCCATATTTTCATATTCCGGGTAAAATGATCATCATGAACAGCCACTGTAGGAGGCGATGTGATAACTACTATCGGTTGTCTCACACTTTTGGCGCTAGCGGGATCCCAGAAGCATGCAGTCAAACCTCTTTTACACTAGCTGTGCGAAGGTACTTTTTGCTCTTATGAATACCTTGTGAAGGAGGCTATGGTATCGCTTAAGGTAGTACTTAAGCTTTCTGATTTAAAAGGCTCCTTATCATAGGAGGGAAGTAAGCAGTACTTGAACACTGATCGAGCTTTGGTGAGACTTTAACAGGGGACCATGTCTGTAGTCCACCTGATCTCAAAAGGAGATGTATGAAAGTGTCGTTGACCTACAGTGAAACTGGTTCCACGAGCCATCGATTCTGTACTCTTATCCTGTCCCATAGCACAGGTGGACAGTAGGCAGTCATCGCGAAAATCAGTTGGCAAAAGATTGCCAACGAATGACGTAAACTAGTTTCTTGCAAAAGCATGAAACGAAACTATTGTGCAAGATGTATCACCCATGAAATGTGAGTAGATATAGTCGTACTAAGGAATAAAAGCCAGTCGCGTAAAAGTGATCTCTCCGTCAGAGGTATCACTTTACATGAACTGAAAGAACTGAGAAACGAGGACCTAAAATCCATTTTTGAATACCATCGTGATCTAATAAGACTAACAGCTACTCCCTAGTTAAGCAGTAGTAGTGGTAACAACTCATGGTCCGTAACTAACCGGCTAAGAAGCTAACCCTGAAACAGTTTGGTCAGCGTGCCCTCTCCAATCTACTGTATACTTAAGTCTTGAGACACGCAATCCTTTGCGATGAACATGCTGTTAACGGATCCAGCGTCTCTGCAATTTCAGACTTGCACCTGGCACGTCGGATGAGATGACGGTCAGCTGGACTATAATTAGATGAACACTGGGAAAACTTTGTAATTATGGGTTTTCAGGTGATGGGGCATCGAAAATCGAAAACACCTTTCCACATTAATATTCTAAGTCTAATACATAAATGCACCGACTTCATACGAGTACAATATTGATGAAACTTTCATATCGTCGCCATCATGGGGCCATAGCCAACACCGGAAATCGACAGCAGCGAAATTAACATTCAGAAGTACACAACAGCCAGGGTAGATAGACTTAACAGCTGAGGGGTACGGCAGTCATATTTTAGGAACTGACTCTTTCAAAATAATCATCTCAAATACCTTCCGAGAACAAGTATTATTGCAGGATGTTTGGACGTCCATTTTGCATAAACATTATATATTTTATAATAATAAAGCTTTTTGTATTTCCCAACGAATCGAAAACAAAACGATGTTGTTTCTACTGGCGTTTCACTATTTATCGATAATAGATTTCTCAAAGTATAATACTACTAATAATAATAGAGAAGTCTGAGGGCGAAACGCAATCATTGATGATGTCAATGGAGTTGAAAATTGAACGATCAATTCTTGGTTGTTTGCTTAAAATCAACTTCCCCAATTTTCGCGGAGGCATCAATACGACAGTCATCGTCTCATCGGTCGCTGTTCAGAAAGAAGAGTGAAACATCGTCAGAAGTAATATTGTGATTTATTATTGTAATATTTGTTTTCAGACCTTAGTTCGCTTATTCCTTTTATATGTTGGTGTAACAATAAACAAATCTCAAGCGGCAGATCAGTGTTTTGGTTTTTGCGTCCGTTATAACTAAGCGTTTCTGAGAAATCTTCGAAGAACAGCGTGGGCCCGAGCGTAGCGAGAGCTGGGCATTAACGGTTTATGAGACGTGATTGACAGTTTCTGACGATGGAAACAGATCTGGCGGATTCAAACAGTTGGTGAAAGTTTGGATAGTCGCCGTTCATCTTTCCTGGTGCCGGTCAAGTCCTCTTTGAACAAGCAATATCTGGAACTTTTTGGAATTGGGTCAAGTTCAACAATGCCTGGGTCAAAGAAGGGACAGAGTGTCTTGGATACAAACAGGAAAGTAAGTCATGGTGACTTGTCTGTTAGTTGTAACGATGTGTCTGATGTTAAGCATGACATGGTTGATGTTACTGTTTCGCCGTTCAGGGATAATAGGAACATCAAACTCCCTAATTTTGAACCACGGTGTTTTGATGGAAACCCGGCTGATTATTTACAATTTGTAAAGGAGTTTGAGATCATGTTGAGTGGTTTTTTATTAAATGATGAATTGAAGTTAATGTATTTGATGAGGTATTGCACTGGAGATGCTGCAAGAGCTATACAGTGCTGTAAGTTTATGAAGCCAAAAGAGGGCTACTACGAGGCTATGAGCATATTACGTCAAAGGTTTGGAAGACCTTCGATGATTGCAGGGAAATTATTCGAGGCTGTTAAGGGTAATGGTGGTCAATTACAGGATGACTCCCAGGCACTCACTGAGTTTTTAGATAATTTGCTAATTTACAAGAATGGAATGATTTCGATGAATCGTATGAGTGACCTCAACTCGAGTTTTTTACTAGAAGTAATAGCAAGACGCCTACCTACTCGACTGCAAAGGAAGTGGGTGAAGATAAGCTCCCGTATGGAGGATGAGGGTATCGAGCCAAAGTTTGATGATATCCTGAAACTGGTAAAAGATAGTGTCAATCAATCTATGAGCAAGTTTGCCAGTATATTGAATCTCACCCCTAGAATAGAGCAGTCTGAGAGCAAAATGCAATCATTGATGACGAAAGGGCCTCAGAGAGGTGGATATCGAGAAGGCTCCATGATGTATAGTAATGCATATAGACTTAGTGAGTGTAACAGGTTTCGTAGTACATCCTCAACAGATAAGTTACAAGATGCAAGACAAACACGGTTTTGTTTTACACGTGTGCAAGAGGTGCATACAGAAGTGAACTGTGAACCGGTGAGCAAGTTCAGTGATAAGCTAAATGTAAACTCCAGGTCTGACTCCGAATTGTGTGACGATAACGGTTTGGTCAGGAAGTCTGTAGTTGCAACTGGTAAGCCGTTGTTGAATAGAGTGTCACAGAATAGAGTTACTGCTTCAGAGTGGAGTTCTGACTCCAAAAGTTTACAAGGTATTACTAGTCAGAGTGAAGATATAAAACCTTTAATGATTTGTGAGGAGGAACCAAAATTGTCTACTTCTGTTATTAAAGAGTTTGAAAATGATGAAGTTGACGGTAAAGTGAATATTCGTGATAATGATCATGATACTTCACAGTTGTCTTTGGTTGATCATGATGAGATGAGGGATATGCCTACTACTGCTAAGTTAAATAAAGGTTCTGTACAACTACAACGTGAAGTAGAATTGAACGCAGATGCAGTTCCAGAAGGTGTGCATACTTGTGAGACAGTCAGTGTAATTGATCAGCGTGTAGCCCACCTATCATCAGATGATAGTGCTAAACCCGAACTAGTAGTGAAAGACAGCAGTGGTGGTAATCTTGCAGTTGGACAACTATCTGAGAGCCGAACAAGAACAGCTTCTGATCCACCGCTAAGTTCATCACCTTGTGTCACTCAGTCATCGTTGGTGTTTTCATCCACAATGAAACAGATGTCCATCAACTCAAGTATCTTGTGCAATGACTATGATAGTATTGGTGCGTTTGAAAAGACGAAAGAGATTGCTCAGTTTAGTGAGAATAAGCCAAGTGTAAACGAGAGAGTAATTGTTAAATTGACTTGCACGAATAAAGGCATTTCTAGTTTCAAGTTACTATTTGAATGTTATTATCTTTGGTGTAAATTACTCTGTTTCTACACTTGGTTGATGAGATATGTCGTGTGTTTGTTCGTCATCTATATTCTACGATACAATGACATGGGCGTGTTGCCGTTCAGATTTGAGGATATAGCTGATAGAAGGAAGTCAGCAAATGAACTCTGCGACGATTTTCCAACCTAGAGCGTCAACCTGAGAAGGGTTGTAGGCGTACTGCTGTAAGTCCTACAGTTCTTCAAAGGGTAGCGCATCAATGAGCAGTCCAATGTGCTTGGTGTGTGATTTTGTACATATGTTCATATTGTATATACTGAATTGATATCATCTGTCATCTAGCTGTTGGTAATTCTGTTTGTGTCCGGACGACTTCCACTTGGATCATCAACCTGAGAAGGAATGTAGGCGTACTGCTGTAAGTCCTACAGTTCTTCAAGGGTAGTTTGTCGTGTCAGAATCCACAACATTTGATGTGTTGATTGTACATATGTTTGTGTTAAATAGTTGTGTGAGTTCCAATTGATGTAATTGTTGGTTAATCTTGTTTGTGTCTGGACATTCCACAACTTACAATCGTCAACTTGAGATGGGTTGTAGGCGTACTGGTGTAAGTCCTCCAATTCTTCAAAATAATTCCACCAAGACATGATCCGCGAGGTTATTTGTACTGTTTGTGTATACGTGTGGTGTGTCTTCGCAATTTGTGATTTTGGATCAGTTGTGTTTACTCGTTGTTTTCGTGCCTTGTTGTCATTGCATAATTTTGTTAAAATTTTCGTCGTGATTACTTCTGAAGTTGTTTCTTGTCTTCTACATCCATGAATGAATTGATTGATGTTAAGGACAGCAGATGGGTCGTATACGCCGGGGAGGCTAGGCTATTGCTGAGAATGAAACGCACACGGAGATAATTGTTAGCTGCGGTCCGACACGCCGGGGAGAAAGAGTGTAAACGACTGAGGCTCGCATGCGTCACCGCTACTAGAACTGAGGCAGAATGAGTGACAAGCGATTTCAATGGTAATTGGTAGTGAGTAATTAAGAGGATGTGCGTAGAGTATCGTGAGGTCCTGCCATGGTCACTTTGCATTCTGCAAGAGTCATTCTAGCAAATGGCGATTGTGTTGCAAGATGTCAAGAGGAGGTCTCTGTCTGGACGCGCAGGTCGTCATTGATGTGTGAGATTGTGCTGTGGGTATGCTTGTGGTGTGTTGGCTTTTCTGTTTGTTTTCCATTTCAGCTCTGTCCGTGTGACCCAGGTTCTCGCAATGGCATCCAAGTCGACGTGCATTGGTCGTGAAGGAAAAAAGGGTTGGATCCCTTTTTTGCCGGGGAGTGTCAATGGAGTTGAAGATTGAACGATCAATTCTTGGTTGTTTGCTTAAAATCAACTTCCCCAATTTTCGCGGAGGCATCAATACGACAGTCATCGTCTCATCGGTCGCTGTTCAGAAAGAAGAGTGAAACATCGTCAGAAGTAATATTGTGATTTATTATTGTAATATTTGTTTTCAGACCTTAGTTCGCTTATTCCTTTTATATGTTGGTGTAACAATAAACAAATCTCAAGCGGCAGATCAGTGTTTTGGTTTTTGCGTCCGTTATAACTAAGCGTTTCTGAGAAATCTTCGAAGCACAGCGTGGGCCCGAGCGTAGCGAGAGCTGGGCATTAACGGTTTATGAGACGTGATTGACAGATGACGAAAGGGTCTCAGAGAGGTGGATATCGAGAAGGATCTATGGTGTCTAGTAATGGATATAGACTTAGAGTGTGTAATAGCTTCAGTGGTACACCCTCAACAGATAAGTTACAAGTTGTGAGACAGACACGGTTGTGTTTTACACGTTCGCAAAAAGTGCATACAAAGATGAACTGTGAATCTGCGAGCAAATTTAGTGATAAGCTAAATGTGAAATTAAGGTCTGACTCCGAATAGTGTGACGATAACGGTGTGGTGAAGAAGCCTGCAGTTGCAACTGGTAAGCCATTGTTGAATAGTGTCACAGACGACACTGCAGTTTGTGCAGGAGGAGAGAGTTACAGTCTTAGAGGACAGTTCTGACTCCACAAGTTTACAAGGTATTACTAGTCAGATTGAAAGCATAAAACCTTCAAGGATTAGTGAGGAAGAACCCAAATTGTCCACTGCCGTAATTGAAGAACTCGGAAATGAGGAATATGATCACACAAATGGAGAGAAATTGGATATTTTTGACAGGGGTCCTGATAGTGCACATTAGTCTTTGGTTGATCATGATGAGATGAGGGATATGCCTACTACTGCTGAGTTGAACAAAGATTCTGTACGACTTGAACGTCAAGTAGAATTAAGAGCCAATGCGGTGGTAGAAAGTATAGATACTCATGAGACCGTCAGTGTAAATGATAAGCCTGTAACCCACCTATCAACAGATGCTAGTGCTAAACCCGAACTAGTAGTGAAAGACAGCAGTAATGGTAATCTTGCAGTTAGACAAACTTCCAAAAGCCGAACAACAACAGCCTCTGATCCACCGCCAAGTTCATCAACTGGTATCGATCAGTCGTCGTTGGTGTTGTC